>CM057134.1:23922050-24086050 GCA_029964075.1 Patiria pectinifera
AAAACAAGACACTCACCGCTAAGAGTAGAGGGTCCAACAAATCAGCTTCGTTATCAGACTTTTGGGGACTGAACTATTACGATTGCCCAATGCAAAATTTGGTTCTGAAAATGCTATTACTGAGCCTCTTTTATAATTTTTGGAAAAATTCTGCTATCCGGACACCACTTTTTTCAATTAATTTTCTAGCGCCAAAAGATACCTCTTTTATGGTTATTCCCTCCACTTTCCCTCCTCTACTCTCACCCCGTCCTTTCCTTAATTTCTATCTATCAATCAGTCGCTCACTTCCTCGAGATTCGAACCTCGGACGCTTGCTTGATACACGAGTCTCTTAACCACTAGGCCGCGCACGATCGCTGTTGCAATGATCAATCTTTGGACGTATTTGAAGTACCATTGAAATAAACTAAATATTCATGAGAAAATAAATATTCATAATGACGTTTTGCACTATCATTGGCCGGCTCATGCGACGTCTCATGCGACGTCATGGTTATCGATGTCATGCGTATAACTACCGCTGTTCCAGACACTTCAATCAGTTTTGACCGGCTGCTTCAACTCAGATCTGCACTACATGTGCATGCAAAATGTGCTCCAAAAACACATTTTTACCAATTTTTTTTCGCATGTCCACTCTTTCCTGGATTCCTCTTGGTTGAAATCACAAGGTGAGGTGAAAATTTGGATGTTTGGCGGCAGGTAAGTGGTGTCCGGTTGGCAGAATTTTACCTTTATATCATTTTATCTAAAAATATTTTTTAAAGCTGAATTTTTTGGGGGGAAACTAAGAACCCACTGAGTCGAGCTTTACAAGTAATGGCATTGACAAACGGTGAGCGCGGGTATACCTGCCGTACCGGTACCTGCTGCGCGCCAACCGTACCTGCCGCGCGCCGTGAACGCTGTGCACAGTACAGGCGCTAGCAGCACCCACGGGCCCAAAGCCACGGGCACCCCGCGAAAAATCAAGCTGCACTAGCCTATATGGTAAAGCTGTGCTAAGGTGTTTTCAACCAAAATTAAAAGGATCAAAAGTTTGTTTGCATTTGTACCGGAAACCCTCAAAATGGCGTTTGAATAATTTGGCTCCATTAAGTTTCACGTTGCGACCAGGCAATGTGTTCTCCTCCACGGTCTTTATTTTTTTTTTCACAATGTCCCCGTACGGTGCTTCTTTTTCCAGGGGGCGAGTCGGTCAGGAGGCGAGTCAGTCAGGGGGCGAGTCGGTCAGGAGGCGACTCGGTCAGGGGGCGAGTCGGCTAGGGGGCGACTCGGCCAGGGGGCGAGCTTGTAAGGGGCGAGTCGGTCAGGGGGCGAGTCGGTCAGGGGGCGAGTCGGTAAGGGGCGAGTCGGTAAGGGGCGAGTCGGCCAGGGGGCGAGTTGACCTGCAATCGTCCAGGCAGCTAGTAAAATGACGCACGTGTGCAATGACGCACTCGCCTTTCACTTTTGAATAGCGCGGCGCGCGCGTGCCCACGCGACAAGCACAGGCATGTTTAGGTTACATATATGTAGTGTGGACATTCCTTTGTTTTCGTTAGTCTGAGTAACTAGGACGACTATGAATCGCCTTTTTAACATTTGGACATGGTCGGGCGATAGTCCTAGGGGGGTCCGCTCATAAGTCCGACGCCTCATAGCTCCGACGCCTCATAGCTCCGACGCCTCATAGCTCCGACCCCTCGTAGGTCCGACAAATTAAACGCCTCGTTTTTCAGTTGTCGGACTTATGAGGTGTTGGACTTTGAGGTGTCGGACCTATGAGGCGCAATAAATAACTTTTATGCCTCATAAGTCCGACGCCTCATCGAGGCGTCGGACCTATGAGGCGTCGGACTTATGATACGGCCCCGTCCTAGGTATATGTACATGTAGCCTTATGCATCACTAATAACTTTTTTTTACCATTTTCACTCCTACCCCCAATCACAATCTTCAGATTTCACCCTCAAAACAATCTTCAAACTTCATTGTGCGACCCTGTAGGCTTCAGTGGGAATTGGAAATACAAATGGTGGTGGTTAGGTTGACATACCTTTTGGAAGAAAAGAGAAATTTCACCTTCAATTCTGGAATTTGGAAACGTCCTTGTCACAAACGCCTTATTTGAGGCTGCCATTTTAAATTCAGGAAAAGCATCCAACAGACCAATCACAGGGCACTTTGATTGGTCACCTGGATTGGTGACCAATCAAAGTGCCCTGTGATTGGTCAGGTGACAAATCAAAGTGCTTCTGCTTCTGCTGGATACTATGCAAACACCACCAGATGGTGGTTATAACGCATAGGTCAGTGTGGCGGAGGTGATTAGATTTTGTAATGAGCTTTTGACCAGCTCATCCATATTTATTTGATCCAGTTTCTCTTTGAATGATTTGCTGTCAGGTTGAGCTCTAACGTCTGGTGGGAGGATGCTCCATTCGCGAGTTGTCCGGGGGTAGAATGAGTACTGGTAACAGTTCTTGTTGAATGGTGGGGTTTCTAAGATGTGAGGCCCGGTTTGCAGTCTGGTGGATTTTATGATATTCTGGCGACAGTTGACGTTTGATGGAGTGATATTATGGACTTCCTTAAAGATGGAGATTAGGCGAAGTTTTGCGCCGTCTTTCAAGAGGTTCCCATCAGAGGTTTGCCAGCATGTTTGTGACACTTGAGTTCCTGCTGTAGTCATTTTGAACAAAGCGAGCAGCTCGGCATTGGATTTTCTCAAGAGATGCCTTGGTGGTGTTGTGATGAGGATCCCATATTGATGCGCAGTACTCAAGCTTCGGTCTGATGAGGGTTTTGTAGGCTATTTCTTTGACTGATTTACTGCACGAGTGGATGTTTTTCTTTAGGAGACCCAGGACTTTATTTGTTTTGATTTGTGTGGCGTGCCCAGTTGAGGTCTTTGCTGATCTCCACTTCAAGGTATGGGTGGTGGTTCACTGTTTCAAGAGCACTTCCGTTCATGTTGTACGCATGGACGATGGGCTTGACCTTGTGGCTGATGTGCATCGCATGACATTTTGTTGCGTTGAAGGACATTTGCCATTGTGCCTCCCAGTGGCATACAGAATCGATGTCCTTCTGGGGAGCTGGTTATCCTGGTTGCTTTGAATTTCCCGGTAAGTTATGCAGTCATCTGCAAACAGTCTGACTTTTGATGAGACAGCTTTTGGTAGGTCGTTGATGTATAATAGGAAGAGCAGTGGCCCCAATACGGTCCCCTGGGGCACTCCTGATGTAACTGGAGATTCTTGTGACGTCTCCCCTTCAACTTGTACGCACTGATGTCTGTTGGTGAGGAAGGTGTTTAACCATTTAAGTAGGTTGTTCTTGATGCCAACATGCTCCAACTTGCGTAGCAGTCTTTGATTGGAAAACTGTATCGAAGGCCTTGCTAAAATCCAATATGATCAGGTCTGCCTGGCTTTTGTTGTCCCGGATCTTAGCAATGTCATCGGTCAGACCTGCGAGTTGAGTGTCACATGATCTGCCGTCGGAAGCCATGTTGATGATGTGAGAGAACTTTGTATTTGTCCATGTGGTCCATGATGCCATGGTGAATGATGTGTTCTAAGATCTTACTTGGAATTGAAGTTAGTGACACCGGTCTGTAGTTTGCAGGATTTGTGCGGTCACCTTTTTTGTATATGGGAAAGTGCCCTGTGATCGATCTGTCTGATGCTTGCCAGGAAACAGTTAACCCAGCCATGCACCAGTCTACTTTTCCTGAATTCAAAATGGCAGCCAGTGAGTGCATGTGTGACAAGGATGTTTCCCGAATTGAAGGTGAAATTTCTCTTTTCTTCCCAAAGGTATGTGAACCTAACCACCACCATTTGTATTTTCACTTCCCACTGAAGCCTACAGGGGCGCATCAGGCAGTTTGAAGACTGTTTTGGGGAGGTTTTGAATGGAGGTATGAGTGAAAATGGTCAAAAAAAGTTATTAGTTACGCAATAAGGCTATGTACCTAGGAGTCTACTATCGCCCGACCATGTCCAAACGTTAAAAAGGCGATTCGTAGAGTCCTATGTTTTCGTGTAGTTAAAGTTTAGTCCGTCATTTGTAATTTGTGCATTTTGATCATTTGAAGCAACAAACGCTCTCAAAATCTAAAGAAGGGTGATAAACAACTAACCTGATGAAGTTTCAGCTCAGCTTCAGCTGCATTTTTCCAGAAAAACAACATTCAAGGATTTTGAATGGCCGTCTGTGTTAACACAATGCCATGTTCCAGGGTGACAAAAAAACACTCGAAATATATCTGCAAGCGATCATACAGATACTAGGATGGTTCCTACCATTTCGCGCACACATGACTCAGAGTACTAGCGTACTGTGCGTGACCGGCCTCAGAAAATCAAAAGCTGTGCTCCTACGTTTGTTGTGTTGAGGCCCTTTTCCCCCCTCAAATTTCTCAGCAATCATGGCAAGGCCAGATCCTATGCTCGCGTAATATAAAAGCCTTAGGCCTAATATGTAAGAACTTCAAATAGTGGGGAAATGACATGTCGTGTAAACATTTCGAGTGTTTTAATGGCTTTGTGATTGTATGAAGCCACGTTTACGGGTCTAGGGCCTCTATCTTAGCTTACCTTGACCCGTTGACTTGACTAATTCAAGAATGATTAGGAAAGAAAAATAAGGGATTTTAACACCAAAAGGAGACAGGAAGATAAGAAACAACGTATCAGACTAAATAATGTGAGACACAAACTTTTGATCTTGTCTGATTCGCTGGGAAATTATGTGCGAAATTGAGCAACATATGACAGCACTTATCTTTACTACTGCACGCGTCGCTGCAATTTTGAAAGTTTTGTTCGCAACTTCAAAACGAGGCTCTTTCATGGGGTGCTGTGGTCCAATGGTTATGGTGTTCGACTCATGTGCCTTGGTACACGGGTTCGAATCCTGACCGTGGGAACATGGTGCTTGTGCTCTTGAGCAAGGCACTTTACCATTTTTGCTTGTTCTTCGGATGGGACGTAAAGCCGTAGGTCCCATGTGTTGTGTAATGCACGTTAAAGAACCCAGTAACAGTTATCGATAAGAGACGGGGTTTGCCCCGGTGTTTCTGGCAGTGGCTGCAATATGCGCCGCAGCACCTTGTCAACCCTTGTAAGGTGCTACATAATGGGTTTCATATTTCTCATAAACTTCATGTACCTGTCTTTAATAATAGATATAATTTCCAGCGCCTTGAGTACCTAATTGTTGGTAGATACGAGCGTTATATAAGACTCCGGTATTATTATTATTCTTAAACATGCTAAATGTGTTAAGGTCAATGTTTTTCTTTCGTTGTTTTTTCCTGCTAGTTTTACAGGAAGAAAACTTCAAAACGACTGTCTGTCATGCAGTCCTAATTTACCAGAGCCATGGAAAACAAGAGTGAACGTAACGGCACGCCATCAAGAGAATATGCACATTCAAGCGGGGAAGCTCCGCCCAATGAGGCCCCGCCCAAGTCGCCTTTGGCCAATCAAGATGGAGCAGACCCAGAACATGACAACACTGACGAGAGCTCTGAGGAGCAACCTGCCAGAACTAGGTTCACCTACCACCAGAAAGCCACTTTTGCCAGCGCTGTGCTGGCTTCACTTGCAAACATGATGGCTTTCTCTGTCATTTCCGTCTTCTACCCAATTGAGGTAAATATCCCAAACATGGCATACTTTTGTGCAAATTTTCTTAGAAACATATTTTTTTGCAAGTTTCTACTCCTCTTAAATGTATGAAAAATATGTGACATCCCTCTTAAAGGGAATGTACATCATTGGCTTTTGCTGTAATTTTCAGAAATGCACTATTTGAGGGGTTTAATGGATCAAATATTGTTACACTGACATGTTTGAAATTTCGTGTTCGAAAATGCTGGAAAAACCAAGAAAAACAAAAATGCTCAAGTAGTCTGGTTCCCTGACTCCACTATTGATAAAATGGATCAATTTATAGATGCCGGAACATTGTAAGGTAAGGGAACAAGTCTAGCTGACCTGCACCCGTTCATGAACATGTAACCAATAGCAAACAAAATTTGGACTGAAAAAAAATTTGTAAATTTGGAGCAGTAGTTGAAAAATAGTTAGGTTTTGCCAATGGTGGTCGACAGACCACCGTTGGAAATGTATATATACAAAAATACCATTTTTTTGAAAATGACTTCACACCAGGTGCCATAATTTTACAGGATGCTTTAGACTGTCATTTACCAACATCCTAGTAAGGTATTTTGTAAAAACTTGGTAGTTTAATTTTACGATGTTTGCAAATGTTGTATATTCCCTTTAATATTGAAAAGTGCACTTCTTTAAAAATATTATTTTTTTTAATTCCATGCTTCTCTGGACAAATAAGGGCGCTGTTGCTGTGTTAGGCTAGGAAATCATTGTTCAGTGAAACTACATGTATTTGTCATGTTTGTGAGAAAAGTTTGCTCATTGGCTTTGTAGTGACACAACAGCAATCACCAAAGAAAAGAAAATTAACAACATCGAAATATCCTAAATTCTGGCAAGTTTTAGTGAACTAGCTTTAAAATTGAGGTTTCTGCCTGAAATGACATCGCACTTTTGCTCATTAATATGGAAATTTTCATAACCATAAAAACCAAAAAGGCACCAAAATGGCAAAACGAAAATTGAAAATTGAAGGGGTATTTTCAAGGATTGCATAAAAAAAATACATTGCATATGCCCTTTAACTTGCCTAAAAAAAATCCTCCAGAGCCATGAATCAGGAAAAAATATTTTATTGATCAGTAGGACTTGATTAAATACAATTTAGGGGAAAAAAATACATCTATAGATCAAGTGACATGACATAATTTATTAGATCACGACATACGTTTCATGCATGCAAATTAAGGTAAATGACTCTACTAGCAGTACAGAAGAAAAAATTGCCCCCGCCCCTTACCAACTTCACCCAAGTATACTTTTAATTGCTCTAAAGCTAATATTTACATCTTGTTAATCCATGTTTTTATACTATACCATTTATATTCATTCAGATTTTTAGAAATCCGGGGGGGGGGGAATTTTATCCTGTACTCCTTCAAAAGATTTTTAAAAAAGAAAAAAAACGACCTCTAAATTGTTATTATTTTTGGTTTTTACTTTTAATAGGCAAAGGCGAAAGGGGTGTCAGAGACTGTTATTGGACTGGTGTTTAGTGCATTCGCCTTCTCAGCTGGAATTGGATCACCGATTTGGGGCAAAATTGTAGGTTTTCATCAAATTTAAATCATTAACGAATTCCATACACGGCCTCCACTAATATTCCTTAATATGACCTTAAAAGAACCAAAAGTTGTAAATCTGATGAAAATTCTTTGATAAATACTTCAACTTTTTCTGTCATGGCCCATAGATTTTGTGGAGGAGATCTGAGTGGAGGCCGTATATGGAATTCTTTCCCATTATCCTCCCTATGCAAACATAGATTCTGTGACAAGTTGTCCTTTCAGTCAAAATCAATCAAGTGACTGTTTTCAAACAGTTAAGAGCTCCCAGCCTACATAAAGCAGGATTGACTGGCTGTGACTGGTTATGTAACTTGATACAGCTGTGCTTTGACTGTAGGTGATTGATAAGCCAGCTGTGCTGGCAGTTTCCTGCTTTTGTCTGTTGACTGAAATTGACTAGTCAGAGTGCTTGCTTGAAAAAATGAATTGACTGTTGGTGACTAGCCTGTGTTAAAAGCATACAGGTAGCAAGGGAGGTGGATGGAATTTTGACTGTCTGTGACTGTTGAAACAGTAGGAGGGTTGAAGGGAGTTGGTGTACATTGGGACTACATGCAACTTAATCTAATGCAAGTTATCACACATTGGACATTTAAAACTGGAGTGGTGCTTTGGTCATGTTGGTAGTGCAGTGCCATGCAGAGGATTTGTGGAAAGTACATGTATGGAGCCTGAAAATAAAAGGTCACATATGGCGAGCTTCCGGGATCCTGGCATGGCCTGCGTATTAGTCTTGGATGATGGATCACCACGTCATCGTTGTATATTGTATACCCTCTCGCTGCGGCGGGTCTATCGCGAATCTAGTATACATCATCAACGTCTTGACCTAAGACTCCGCGCCTATGGGTATTTTACAGTGGGTTGCCCTTTCACCTTCTAACTGTAACCACCCTAAGAAAAATGCAATTTTATCTTGGTATTCTTCATGTAAATTGAGGAGAAATCACTAATTACATAAGTAAAATTGAATTTTGTTTATGATCTTTCACATCCAATATATTGTCTTTTCTAGGTCTCCTTGCTCTGTGTACGTTTGTTTTCATATCATCTACCCGCGTGAGAATGTATAATGTATAATGTATAATCTACCAACAGGTGATGGGTTCTAGATTTAGTGGGGCTGCAGGCATGAGCAGATCATGTGCAAGTCCATAAATGTTTGTTTTTTGTGTAAAAACTAATGAATCCATTACGTTTATTCACACAACATGAAAACCTTAAAAGACATCTTGGTGTTCTATTTTACCTTAGTTTTCACCTAACGTGAACGAACAAGGAGACCTAGAAAAATTCGTTCTAACTCATCTCCAAGTGATTTCCCATAATTTTTTATATTGAGGAATACCAACAAAAAAATACAACATAAATGTTTCTTGGGATGACCAGGGATAGAAATCATTCGGTCAAAAATTACAGCAAGAAAAAGGGCAACGCAGTGTAAAATGCCTATTTTGACCACATGCATACACCAAATTTTCTGTGAGATGTGACTCTTAAATATGACATGTTTTCCATTTACCTTTAGGACGTCACTTTTCAGGCATGCAACTTTTCAGCTGATCAGCTGATTTCCTCTTTTTTGACCTCCTATGTGTGCCATTGAAAGTAGAAAAATACTGTACAAAGTCTGGGAAAAATTTGATTTTCCTCTTTTTTTTGAGATTCCCCAGTTGCATGCCTGACTTTTGTGTTCAGGCAAATCCTTGATTTAAGTACTCTTTCAACTGATTTTTACATTCAAAGTTATAGGAAATGGTTTTATATTAGTTTTAGGTTTTTATATGAAGGAGCCTACTTTGTTTTGTTATTTTTCCTTGTAGATACCTGTTATGGGCGCTCGGTTTATTTTCCTGGCAGGATCATTCGTCACTGGTGGATGTAACATTTTGTTCGGGTGAGCAAACTTGGACCGACTGGTCCAAAACACCAAACTTGGCAGATAGATTCTAACAACCCTAGAGAAGATATTTAGAAGGGGTGACAGCTGAAATTCTTTTGGGAAGGGTGCCTAATTTGCATAAATCGTTAATACCTGCCATGTAATGTATTTTATTCCCATATTTGGGTATATTTTTGATTTTAAAAAAAAAGGATATTTTGGTGATTCTACTTACACATCCTTACTTCAATAACATTTTCTAAAGCATAAATGACTGAATAATTATGAGGACAAAGTAACGATCCAAAATGGCTACTATTATGCCCAAAGTTGCGCGCATTTACCTTGTCTCCAAATATCTTCAAGTAGTCTTGCCAAACCTCAGTATTGATGAGCTTCAAATTCACCAAGTCGCGTACTGGCACAGTTACCCGATTGAAACTTTGTGGAAAATCATGTAAACAATGATTAGATTGTGATATTTAGCCCGGAAAACAAAAACGGGGGGAGAACAAGGTGTCCTTAAACTGGGCTAAAATGTAGTAGAAGGGTTGCCTAACATGGGAGCCTGGAACAAGTTCAAGGAAATTCCCAAAATTATTGGTAAGAAAACGTTTGGACTTAATAATAGACATAATTATGGTACAACAGTAATCTCTTATTTTGGGAGATTTCCTTGAACTTGTTCAAGTCTCCCACGTTAGGCAACCCTACGCCTAATTTTTAGCCCTGTTTACAGACACCTCATTTTTCCCCTTTTAAAAAATGTTTGGGCTAAATATCAAGATTTTATCATTTTTCACATGATTTTCCATTTATGTTTGTTAGGGTAACTGTGCCAGTAAGTAACTTTGTGAATTTGAACTTATTGAAGCTGGTCAATACTGACGTTTGGCGAGCCTACTTGGTGATATCCGAGGAAAAGGTAAATGCGCGCAACTTTAGGGTGTAATGGTAGCCATTTGGATCTTTATTATGTCCTCATAATCATCCAGTGTTTGATATGCTTTAGAAAATGATATTTAAGTAAGGATATGTAAGTAGAATCCCCAAAATATACTTTTCAAAATATAAAAGAATACAAAAAATACCAAAATATGTGAAAAAATATATTATACGGCAGGTATCAATGATTTATGCAAATTAGGCACCCTTCCCAAAAGAATTTCAGGTGTCACCCCTATCTTCTTTAGGGCTATAAGAAAATATCTGCCAAGTTTGGTGCTTTGGACCAGTCGGTCACGATTCCGACCATATGCCAACTGACTATTAGAATCCTATATTAAAAGATCCTACGCTGCCTGTCTGTTTTTTGTTTGGCTTTTTTGGCAAATTTGTTTCTTTCAGACTTCGAATAGTTAAATATTACAACATTATCTCTATGAAAACACTCCAACTTCATGATGAAAAATGTGGCAAAATTGGTTCACCAGGGTTTACCACGCCCACTTGGGGTCATCATGCAAATTGAGGTCAAATGAATACATTAGTATATAAACTTTACAACTCCACCTAGCTGGCGTTCGCGCAGCACCCCGCTAGTCTGTAATAAATATCTCTTTGCTGCAAATTGGTACAAATAATCTGCTGATTCCCTGCTTAATGCATTATTACTCGACTTGGGAAGTTTCTATCAATCCCTTCAACCAAAGACAAGCTTCTGGAGTTCCTTGCCCAAAAAACTGTGGAAAGTAAGGTATCCAATGAAGCTGGAGGTGGGAGGTTGTACATCAAAATACGAGAGTCTTCTGATTGTTTTGAAAGGGAAAACACATGAAGCACATCAGCTTTCGATCCTTTGATGTTCAGCTATCGATCCTCTGGTTTGCAGGTTCATTGCTGACATGCCCACCAAAGCAACTTTCACTGCCTTCAGTTTCGCCATTAGGCTTTTGGAGGGGCTAGGAACCTCGGCTACAATTACTTCATCAGCGGCCATTGTGGCGTTTACGTTTCCTGAGAACGTTGGAACAGCGGTGGTAAATCTCAAAAAAATATATATTGATCGGGATCTGTGTGTGAACAGTGTAGTTGTGGTGTTAGATCAGTGTAAACTGGTGTGAAAACAAACTTAGGTTATTGAGAGATTGATGTAGCGTCAGTGTAAGATTGGTGTGAGATCAAGGGTGAGCTCGGTGTGGGACTGGTGTGAGATTTGTGTGTAAACGGTGTCAGTGAGATGCGTGAGACGAGATCTGAGTTGTGTGAGGTTGATGTGATGTCAGTGTTAAAATTGTGTGAAAATGTGTAGGGTAATATGGAGATGTGATGTGATTGTAACATTGAGGTGTGATATCGGTGTAAAATTGTGAGATAAGTGCAGCATTGGTGTTGGTTGAGTGTGAGATTGGTGTGAAATCATTATGTGGGTGTTACATTTAGTGTGAGATCAGTGCTTGATCAGTGTAAATTTGGTGTGAGATCACTGACTTATTTGCATGTTTGTTAAACAGAGTTTGGTCGAGATGACCTCAGGGCTGGCATATGGACTCGGACCAGCAATTGGTGGTCTGCTTTATGATGTAAGTACAACACTACAATATTTTATCATCACCGCCCCGGGCCACCAGAACACCCCCACCCTGCCTTCCCCCTGAGTTTGCAAAAAATGTCCCTTCCCCCCTTTCAGTCCCGAGCATAAATTTGCATGCATCTCACAGGGAAAAAAAGTTACGCTCTAACACTCTGGTGAGAACCCTTTCACCCATAGTTATTTGTACCGACGTCAGTATATCACGGATTGAGGGCGGACAGTAGATATTAGTTCCCCGAGGTATTGGAAGTTGACGAACTAGTTTCTCAACTTCCAATACCAAGGGGAGCTAATATCGACTATCCACCCGAAATAAACCATGCTATATTTGTTTTACTAAGAGTTTATGCTGCATTGTGATGGACAACTTTGTTTAAGTACAGGAGGCATCTGTATTGTCCAATATACTCTCCAGTTCAGCATCATTGATCTCGGGAAAACGCTGATTAACATTTACGCGTGCAACCATCTTTTCATGTGTAGCTAGGGCAATGTTTGTGCGTGCGTACTTTACCTGTGCGACAGTTCCATGATTGCTTCGTAAAGCGCACACGCAATAGACTGTCGCACGGGTAGCCCCTGCGACAGTCTACCACGCATGTGTATTTACCCTGTGCGTGAATACTAGCGCGCGCTTGGTAAACAGCAAAAATAGCGACTGGCATGTGATGGTGAATGGACCAGTGAGAATTCGGCTCTTGATCATGAATATGTATGAGGTATATAAATAGATCATGTAGATCCACCTGTGTTTGTCTCCTGTAGTTATCAACAATGATTTTATAGAATGAGGACGATGTTAGAACGTCATTTCTAGGGTACAAAAGGTAAAAATATCTTGATTATTGAAGCAGTAAATTGGATTGATTCAGTGTAAGGGCAACATGTACACTCCAAAATGGCGTAATGAGGCTCCCTCGTATATTGCCTTTTTAGGTTTCAGGTCCCACAAAATAAGGTCAATGAGGCACCAGTGTAGATACCTAATGATACACTTCTTGAAATGGTTGTGTTATTGTGCCGCATACTTTTTATTTTAGGCAGGTGGCTTCAGGCTTCCTTTCTTCGCTCTTGGTGGGTTTATTCTTGCGATCGATGCGGCCAATTTCTTCTTACTACCTGAGCAGGGTGAGTTCCCCAAGATCCAATGATTTCTCCTCACATTTATTAACTTGTTCAGGAAATGAGTGAGACAGAATATTCTTATCACCGCTTTATCATGTTTATAGAGAAAAAAGGTGCATGTGTGTGCATATTTATGGTGTAAATCGAGGACACACATGTATGTGAAACATCACCGAGGAATTGAGGACAGGAGTGAACTCGAGCACGACCTCACTTAGAAAACGTGTACAAAACCAATGGGAGCTTTTACAAAAAAAGAGTATAAACAATAGATCGATAGTGAGGAACAACAGAAACTCCTGTATTTACACCATAAACAAACCTATGTGGGTGGGCCGTCACCACGTTATAGGGAAGTGTTTTTTTTATTGTTAGGCAAATTAGTACCGAGTTATGGGGACTTTCTGCTGTCCCCACAGCGTCTTCGGTACCATGGGACAACTCGTGTTTAGTCCCCACAGTACCATGAGACAAGAACTTGTATGTGCATTTGCTTATGGTGTAGATCGAGGACACACTTGTGCAACATCATCGGTGAATCGAGGACAGGAACCAAATCGAGGACTCCTCGGTTAGAAAACGTGTACAAAACCAATGAGAGCTGTTGCAAAAAAGAATATAAACAAGGTATGTATAAACAAAGGAAAAGAAAGAGGGATAATAGAAAATCCTTGATTTACACCATAAACAAACATGCATGTTCACAAGTTGTTCACAAGTTGCTTGTCTGCGAAGTGGGCGACAGGCTAGAAAAGCATGAGTAAATTGAGGCGCTGTAGCAACGCTATTTTGGGGATACAAACGGAATAGTATTCAAGATTATCGACCGAAGTTGACACCTTCCTATAATTCAAAAGTCCATCTTTACCACCCTCAAGTTACATAACTCCTGCAATAAATGAGATTTAGGTTGTTTGTTCTGAAGTGGCACCATGACAGCACTGACATTTGCTTAAACATGGTCTTTAAAAAAAAGTTGGACATTTTTTCCATCAGGAAGAAAGAACGAAGAGTCTGGTTCCTTGATGCAACTTTTGAGCATACCTGCCATCTGGGTGACCTTGCTGGCTGCATTTGTGGCAGCGGTTTCCATGGCATCCATTGACCCAACTCTTGCGATTCATTTGAAAGAGGTACGTTGCTATGGTAACCTTAACCAATAATGCACACATGCAGCGCATCATCGCTCATGCGTAGTTGCAACTGATTAATTTGCTTGAGTTCAAGATATTCTAAGCTCTCTAAATTTAACTTTGCATGGATGTTCAATGTACGAATAATGCTTTTTTAAAGCAAACCCACTTTGCATTGCCATTGCTGATAATGTACGGTATTTACTTTGTGGTCCGTTTGCCCATTTTCTCCACAGCTTGATTTCACTGTGATGCAGATCAGCTTAATCTTTCTCAGTTTTGGTTTGGGTTACGCAATTTTCTCCGTGATTTGGGGAGCTGTTGCAGACGCAAAGGTAGGTACATGTAAAAGCAAGGCAGGGCTATTAGATGTAGGGGCGTTTTATACTCATTGCACTGATCTCTATATAAAGACTGGATAGCGGATATGCATACAACATTCACACAGAAGACTTTGCATATTGACCAATTCGCCCCCGGTCTCACGAAGATGGCCGCGTATAATACGAACGTTCTACGCGTAAATAGGCGCGCGTTGTATCAACAGTTGACGCGCATTTTGGTCACGTACACATATTATGATGTTCTAAAAGGGACACATTTCCGTAGTGATTATCATTGCAAAACGGCGAAAAAGTGATATTTGCGGTATTTTAGTAACCACGACGTTAAACAAACATTGTAGTTAACCTTGGTCAGTGGTGGTGGTCAAAATATAAGTCAAGTGAACCGCGACGTTACAAAAGAAATCATGCTGTCTATATAAACGGCAACTTGTCCTTTGTAGATCACCAGCCGGTCTCACCAATATGGAGTCAAATTCGTACATTGTGCGGCTCTTTATTAGCTATCCAGTCTTTATATAGAGATCAGTGACTCATTGCCTCTCTCGGAGTTAAAAATAGTTAACGACTCATGACCCTTGACCCTCCCCCATGAGGTCATCTTAGTTGTTTGCCCCTCCCCTTTGGAATATGACATCATGAAACCAGTGGATGTGAACCTCAATTCAAATACGACGGCAAGGTTGGATGATAAGTGTAAGGGAAATGTGACAATTAATTATGCTAAATTACCCCCAACAAGGAAAAAAATCAAAACCATAATCAAGTTCCCAACCTTCACAGACACACGTTTCTTTTTTAGTGCGGCACAAAAATATGAGCAATTCAAACTAAAGTGCGCCGTAAATTGTCTTCATGGCGATACTGCGTGACAGACTTCCTCCTTTATCGTGCAGTGACTTCCACAGGCCATCCGTGCTAACGCACACCAACTCTCAAACAAGTACAGACAGACATATCAAAGTTTAGTCACACTCACTCGCAACCAAAAAGTGTCAAAACTCATTTTTAAAGGCCTTGTGCAAATAGTATAGTACGCGAATGTTGACCCCCCCCCCCCCCCCACCAATTCACTGCAATAAAAATGGCAAAAAAAGTTGATTGTTTGGGTTTCAGAAAGCCACACGAATTATGATCATCCTTGGTGCATATGGCAGCGCAGTTTTCTTCCTATTCCTCGGACCCTCGCCGCTGCTGAAAATAACCTCGTAAGTGTAGCGGTACTCTACGGCTTGTCCTTCAGCCTTTTGGGAGTTTGGGGGACACACCGTGATGGAGGGCTTGAGTCCGGACTCGGTTTCAAAAATCCCGACTGGAGTCCTTTTTTTGACTCGGCCTTTTGGACTCGGCTTGGCTCCGTGACTGACTCGGACTACCTGTCAGAATCGAGTCCATTTAAAAAAAAAAATGTGTTAAACCTTAGGGGAAATTGTTTTTAAAAACGGTCCAACGTCTGTTGTTTGATCACTTTTAACTCTTGCCAGGGAAAATCTCTTTTAGATACCTTACTAAGCTGTAGAATAATTGCAAGAGACCGATTGGACAGTCACTGTATTCTCAGTGTACTAGTGCGTGCATGCATCCTATGTGAACTGCCTTGAAGCATTGACTCACTCTCGGTCCTGTTTGTATTGCTGTGCTGAGTGCTGACCACCGTTTTACAATTGACGGACTAAAACATTTAAAGTCTTTCATACGGACTTGGTCGATATACTTATGTGCTCTGCTATAAAAACCCTTTGGACTCAGACTTGGATCAGACTAAACTTGAGCTGGACTCAGACCGAATTGGACTCAGACTTGGCTCGGACTCCAGCCTTCATGAACTCAGCTCTGACTCGGACTCGGATGACGTCGACTCGACTACATCACTGCGGACACGATAGGAGGGTGCAATTCAGCTTTTCTAAATTCCAATGAATACAAAAGAGTTAATTTCAAATTACCAAAATAGCGCCATCCCATTTTTGTCCGCCATATTTTACACACAAAAATAATTATTCTTTCCGAATTTCAGGAAGTGTTCGACAACCATATCACACATTTCCTAAATGCATAAATGGTAATAATAAAAAGTGTAATTAGCATATCAATATTAATGTCACTTGTGTAGTCCATATCTGGGCATGTAGGCTCTGAGAAGTCATTTTGTGTTTTCCCTCAACTAACACTAGCAAACCACAGAATTATATACTGCAATGCCATAATTTCAAAAAATCCAAATGCCAAAAATGAAATGCTCATTTATATCATTTTGAAGCACATCGTCTGAATTTTATTGAAAAGTAAATTGTTTCTAACGGTATTCAATAGTTCGCCTGTTAGTTTTAACTGAAAAAAAAAAAAAAAAAATCAATTTGTCCATATGTCTGAAACCATTGTGTTTCAAGTGTTTCTACTGCAGCAGAAATGGATAGATAATTTCCGTTTTAAATCAAATAACTAAATGTTTGCATTTGAGAAAGGGCTTCCTTCGTTCTCTCCAATTTTGTTGATTTGTACAGGGTGAATAAAAACGAAACCCAAATGTTGGGACCATAGTTTTAGTGAAATTCTACATGTAGCACATTCAAAATGTAGGATATGAAGCCCAATTTATAAGCTTTCTTTTAGTACAAGAATCATGCAAATCACTCATGTACTTTTCAAGTTAACAGAATTTTAAATACAACCACCGTGTTAAGGTTCTGTCCACGGATCACAAAAAAAGTTCAGTGTTCTTTCAGCGAAACGAAAGGAAATCACATAGGGATGTGTGTGAATTGATTTCGTTTTGCTGAAAGAATGTACACCTTTTTTTGTGATCCGTGGACAGAACTTTAAAACAGTGGTTGTGTTTAAAATTCCGTAACTTGAAAAGTACATGCGTGATTTGAGTGATTCTTGTACTAAAAGAAAAATTATGAATTGTGCTTTCATGTCCTAGATTTTGAAAGTGCTACATGCGGAACTTCAATAAAACAGCTACAGTCCATCATCTGCAGCTATCCAAAAAGTAACTGACGTAATTATTGTTGAAAAAAATACTTAGTTGAAAGATAGTAAGGGGACTAAACTCCCTGTGAAATTTTTCTTTCTGGCATGCTGTCATTTTGAAGAAATCAATGAAAGAAGGCCTTTCCAACGATGCATCTATAGCGGTTGCTATAATTCGTCATATCAGTGCGCGACATCACGTAACTGCAATGGGCTCAGTGAGAACGTGTCTCGGACGCTAAATGCAGGCCCAATTCAAACCGTGACTCAGCAATTTTTGATTTGAAGTCCAGATCCTAGAATGTTGTTTTTCTCGGAATATACAGCATTCACTGAGCTAAAAGTTGATCAGGTTAGTTGTTCAGCACCCTTCTTAAGATTTTGAGCACGTTTGCTGCTTCTAAAAAAATGCACAAATTACAAATCATGGACTGTACCTTTAAACTACTGATATGTAAATGAATGATATGCTTTGTCATATAAATTTCATTACATATACACTGTAGAAGTGTCCGAAAGGTAAATCCAGCACCGTGGAAGCTTTTCATCTAGTAGAAAGTATTTTGGAGCTGAAACCAAAGTGTTTTTGCTACTACAGGACCAAGCTGCTCGCTATCCTTGCTGTTCCGTCCGGGACCGTGATGCTCAGTTTGGTTGCTATGCCGACGTTTGTTGACATGTTTATTTCTGCCAAGTAAGTCCTTGTAGAAATGTGAAACTGAATTTTTATTGGGCAAATAGACCATGTGATATCTGTTTACAAACTTTGATGTTGTTGTTGGTCATGTGATGCCAACTTTCAGCACTATTCTCTACACTGCAAATATATCTTAAAATATTATTGGTGATTGATTTGGGTTACCCTCGGTTGCTCTTCGGTTTCCTGTTAGTTTGATGTTGTGGTCAGGTGACGTTGAGCCTAAGGCAACCGCTGTCCCTTGATGTGCCGTTTCCAAAATCTAAATTGCAACTGTTGCTGAAAGTTGGCAACACTGACCACAACATCCAAATAAACAGAGTCCAATGATTGCACAACCATAAAATTACTACAGCCAAAAGTAGTAGAAAAGTGGAATTAATCAGACTGCAAATTTTGAAGACAAAATTTTATGGATTTTGATATTGAGGCAGTTTATAATACATTTACTTCAACAGATGGTATGGTATTCCTCCCAACCTTGGGTTGACGTCCATTGTATCTGGCCTCTGGAACGGTGCATTTGCAGTCGGGTATGTTTATTAATTGGTTCTGCAGATAATTTTGTTGTAGGTTAATGGAAGTGACCTTATATTGTTGCTGTCACTACCACTGATGCAGCACCAGCAGCTTGTGCTAGGTTGTTGCTGTTGCTGATGCTTCCGTTGTTCCTGATGCTACTGCAGCAACCTGTATCTATCCCTGCTGCTTGTGCTAGGTTGTTGCTGTTGCTGATGCTTCCGTTGTTCCTGATGCTACTGCAGCAACCTGTATCTATCCCTGCTGCTTTGCTGATGTTGTTGCTGTTGCTGATGCTTCCGTTGTTCCTGATGCTACTGCAGCAACCTGTATCTATCCCTGCTGCTTGTGCTAGGTTATTGCTGTTGCTGTTGCTTCTGTTGTTCCTGATGCTACTGCAGCAACCTGTATCTATCCCTGCTGCTTTGCTGATGTTGTTGCTGTTGCTGATGCTTTTGTTGTTTCTGATGCTACTGCAGCAACCTGTATCTATCCCTGCTGCTTTGCTGATGTTGTTGCTGTTGCTGATGCTTCCGTTGTTCCTGATGCTACTGCAGCAACCTGTATCTATCCCTGCTGCTTGTGCTAGGTTATTGCTGTTGCTGTTGCTTCTGTTGTTCCTGATGCTACTGCAGCAACCTGTATCTATCCCTGCTGCTTGTGCTAGGTTGTTGCTGTTGCTGATGCTTTTGTTGTTCCTGATGCTACTGCAGCAACCTGTATCTATCCCTGCTGCTTTGCTGATGTTGTTGCTGTTGCTGATGCTTCCCTTGTTCCTGATGCTACTGCATTGCTGCCATTGCTGCTGTTGCTGTCTCTGCTGTTGCTGTTGTCAGGGGTTAACCCCCCCCCCCACCAGAGTTACCCTAGTGCCCCTGTTGCGGACATAAATGTGCCCCCTCAAGCATAAATGTGCGCCCTCAAGATGAAAACAAAACTTGCCCGAAAAGTTTATATAATTTGTTTTCAGTAATCGTTTCCCAAAATGGTAGAGAGAGTTGTGATATGAAAAAAATGTGTCGATATTTCAGCACAGATGTGCCAAAAAAACGTATGCTGGATTATGCTGCTGCAACAACGGAAGATGCCTTTCACTGAGCAAGTGCTCAGTGGTGATGGGTGATGCCCCCCCTCCCCTCAGTTTGAAAACCGTTCTGCCGCCGCTGGCTGTTATTGTTGCTGTTGTTGCTGCTGTTGTTGCTGCTACTGCTGCTGCTGCTGCTGTTGCTGCTGCTGGCTGCTACTGCTGGCTGCTGCTGAAGTTGTTACATTGTTACTGCTGCTGTCGCTCCATTGCTGCTGCTGCTGTTATATCTGTCGCAGCCATTGGTAATGATAACGGTGTGAATAGTGTTGATGAAGGTGATGATGATTATTGTATAATTTATAAGTGCTGTTGAAGCTGTACTGTTGGTTTTTATGATATTTTCTTTTCGGCAACCGATCTTCTGTTATCTTTGGACAGGTCCCTGGTAGGCCCCTTGCTTGGGGGCACCCTGACAGAAGTCTATGGCTTTGCCTTCCAGACTACAATCCTCGCTGGTGTTTTACTCCTACTCATGATCATAGTGGGTCTATTTGGAGTCTGGGAGTATCGCTGTGGAAGAGGGTGAGTTTCAAGGAGAGTCCTGATTGGTTGCATATGGTTGACACAAATTCAAGAATGACTGGCTGATAACAAGTTTAGTCTTGTTTCAAGTTGGTATACATGTACATTAAGTTAATTAATCCTAACTCCTGGCATTTTGGCTGAAAACCCTGTCAAACACAGCAACATGGAACACTTGTCTAAGTGCCCAGCCAGCCGCAGTGTAGCAAGATCTATCACGTCAAGTGTTTTAATGCCAAACTGCCTTAGAGTCTGTGGTCACCACACGCAGCAGGATGCAGCTGTGGCATTGTGCAATGGGACTAGCTCTCAGTAATGGGATTGTTTCAGTACTGGCTGTTTATGCACCGGTGTTGATAGCTGAATGCATCAAAGTGCACCAGACTTGTCCACCTGATGCACTGTGTTGCGTCTGGCAGGGTTAGGGTTAAGCCTTGATACTCTAACATTAACTAAGAAATTAAAGTGTAAAACAAGTGCCATGGGAAGCTTTTGAACAGGAAACAAGGAAAAAGGAAATTAGGGTCAATCTGCAAACGTATCTCATCCCTTCTTGATGAAGGGGAAGGGGAAAAAACAAAGGAAAATACCAGCGGAAAAAAAAATAGATAGCGGTCAATTTTTTTCTCCTTTCTGGTCTTACAGGAGACGGGTCCCGAGATCAAGGTTGGAGATACAGACCAACTCAACTGACGAGGAACAGAGGCCACTCATTCCAAACGATGTGTAATATGCATTTGCGTTCAAAGAGTTGAAGCGGGTGTAATGCAGTTTCGCGTTAGTTTACTTAACTGCCTTTCATACCAAATACTATTCTACAGCGTACTTATTGCTGGTCACCGGAGTGCCAGCCCACAGTCGTCTTTGTACCTCAACAACATAAGCACGGCGCACACCTTTCCCATTTATCACTGGTCCCCCCCCCCCCCCCATTTATCACTGTTACGGTTAGACCACAACTTTACCCGGCACACATGCCCAAATTCCGTTCTACAATGGTCACATGGTTATCAGTCGCATGACGCCTTGTCACATGATGACAAAATGGCAGCCGTCAATTTTGACTCACGTGACTTCCTTCGTGAATCTGATCGGTTCAACATAAATATGATGATTTGATTTGGTCGCCCGGTGTACGGTCAGATCAGTCCGAAGTTTCGGCACACTTTGCCCGATGATCTGGCAAACCGGTAAACTCAGAAAAGTGTGCGCCGGGCTTTACTGATTCATTGAGTCACTGTCATTCGCAAATTAGACTTGCTTCAGCCTTAGCTTTTCCCAACTTAAACTCAGATGACTGTGTAGGCCCCGTAGCCAAAATTAGTATTTGACCAGCTTTTAGGCATACCTATACAAGTCATATTTGTGGAGGTTCTAGGCCTAAAATGTTTTCTTCATCAATAACTTTTTTTGGTAGGCTAGAAACTTTGCAATTAGGTTAATGAGCGCATTGTGTGGCAACACCACAGTGTGGCTATTTTTTTGCAATAACGTTTGAAATTTATTTTTTTAATCACAGATATTGATTATATTTATAATAACTGTTCATTTTTATGAAATAATCAAATGCCAGTAGAAACCATAATGCCCTGAAATAAATGATTTGTTTGACACAATTTTCATGTATTGTAACATGTCTTTTATTGCAAAGGCTATACGATTTTAGGCTTTGCATGGTGGAGTATCAGTATCAGCATTGTTTCGATTTGCGACTTATTAGCGGTAAGGTAATTACTACTGTCACTCAGTAGATGTTTATTTCTGATGAGAAATTGCTATTCCTACTCTAACATCATGCCCAACAGACAACCAATCAGAATCTACCAACACGAGCACTCCCACAGCCTACTTAAGGAGCAACATCTCCAACTCTCTTCAGTCTCCTGACGATGACTAGAGCACATGGGCATCACCAGAATTTTTCCCCAAAATTCCTTAACTTAATTTAACTTAATTCCTTAAAAACACTTTTTTCCCCAAAATTCCTTAACTTTTTCATTATATTCTCAATTTATCATTTTTCCGAGCGTGAGCAGGGGAGCATTTGCCCTCCCCTCCCCCATCAAATTAACACCAATATGGCTTCGCACCTCTTTTTCGTTTTCCAGGCCCCCCCCCCCTCCCCCCGCGACGCCCATGCTAGTGCAGGCTAGTCGAAACGTTGAGACCAAAGACGAGTTCTTTTAGAACTGAAAGCTACTTAACGAAGTTAAGCGGGACAAGGTCTAAATCAGAACTAAGCATTTATTTTATAGCGATATAGTTATTACCACAAGGTGTTACCCCAAACCGAAACGATACCATTATTTAATAAGGTGATTTGATAATCGAAATACAGATAGCGCCGTTCAAGTTTTTCTGTTTATTCACGGATTACGTGCTGTTTGTTATGTGGACAAGCCTGCTGCTGTTATATAACGCGGTTAAGGTTCTTGCAGTTACAACTGCTCACTTCGCATCTTTCCTGCAGCCGAGAGCACGTAATATTTATAGCTCCATGATATAACGCACACTGACGGTGCGATATCCCGCCGAAGATAGAATTATTGGTCTTCATTACCGATACAAGGTGTGAAAAATATGACAGACTCTGGCTCCGTAGAGGTAAGTCGTGTTGTCAGGTTATTGTTTTGTCGGTGGTGACGGGTGTTATTCTATGACTGGCGCTTTTGGTGGCTTGTGTGTAAAGCGCTCGCCTCTCACCAAGGTGACCACGGTTCGAATCCTGGCCGCGGATCACATGTGGGTAGAGTTGTGAATTGGTTCTCTCCTGTGCCACGAGGGTTTTTCTCCGGGCCCTCCGGTTTTCCTCCCTCCGGAAAAATCAATCACTTTCGATCTCGGGCTGATGTGCTCCGTGGTATATGGGTCGATGTGGCCGGCAGCCATAGGCGCCTTTACGTGCCAGCGGCCCGACCACGTTGTAGCCGCGTTCTTTGCAATTCAGCATACCAGCTGCGAGTAAGGATGATTAGCCTCCCAAATTATTATTATTATTTTATATAGCTCCATGATAAAAACATAATGTGTGTCCGTAATGTGAACAGCCCCCGCTTGAACTTGCTTTCCACATCTCTTTGTCACCGTGGGCAGCGGCACAAGATGCACAACTGCCGTCCCACATTGTTTATTGTTGTGTTTTATTACTTTTTGTAGAAATATTTTGTCAGTTGTTAAACTTCAATGAAAAAAACAAAATGGTGACCAATGAGGGTTAGCCATGCTCTATGATTAATACAAGTAATGTTTGCTTTTGATTTTTTTAGAATTCTGATTTTTAACCCTCCATATACTAAGACATAGGAAAACTTATCCCTTAATAATATGTTGTCCATTGGGTATGATCATCCAATCCTCTATTGAGACAAACTACATTAAAGCTATCAGCTTTGGGAATCCCAAAGTTTATAGTGCACATGCATGATATAAACTAACGCCACAAAAGCAGCTTCAATTGTTTATTTCATTTTCAACTATTGACCAACCACGATTGGCATATGTAAATACATGTACTCGTGCAAACGGTTCATTGTTTCGAACACAACTTAAGGTAAAACAACCTCCCGCCAGCAACAACGGCCAGCAATGGATGGCCATGCCACAACTCGATGGTGGTGCATCAGGGGTGCCACCGGGTCTGGAGTATCTAGCTCAGATAGATCAACTCGTCATACATCAACAGATTGAACTCTTTGAGGCATTGAGTGGTATCGAGTGCAAGAACCGCTACGTCATAAAGAACACCCTGGGCCAGCAGGTGTATTACGCCTACGAAGGTACAGTTTTGTTCTCAGACAAGTCGTTTCTTGATTTTGAATTGGTAGAAGCCAGGAGCGATTAATAGTTTGATATTTATGTCATAACACATAGATCACTCTATAACATCAGGTTTTTATACTTTGGTTAAAACGGCTAAAATGTTGTCACAAGAAAAAAACATTTTTCCGTGTCCTAAACAAAGGGTCGTGTTTCAAAATTGGCATTAAAAAAAACACAAAGTTCAAACATGATAGCATTTCTTATACAAATTTTTTTTGAACTGCAATGTAATGGTCTGGTACAAAATTACATAAACCACTGTTTCCAAAACTCATTTTCATGCGCTATAAGAAAAGAAATCCTGAATCTTTTTCAGATTCAGGATTTTCTTTTGTGAAAACGCTTCAATTTAAAATTTGCAACATTCGTTTAAAGGCATATAGGATCATTTGCTTTTCACGCATTCTGTTCGTTTCCAATAATAACACCGCTCAAAATCTAAAGAAGCTAACCTTTTCGCAGCGTTTTTTCCATACTGGCGAACAGGGTGCACCGCGCCTTTTCCGTACCGGCGAACATGCAACCTGTTCGCCAGTATAGAAAAAAACCCGCAACGTTTTGATCATGAACCATATAACCTTTTGATCTTTTCTCCAAAATCAGTCAGTTGAGTGATCGTTGGAAATAGATACACATCTTGATTTCTCCGAAATGATAGAACAAGCCAGACGCAATCATCTCACATGGTGTTTAGTACCAGTACGATCTTTAATCTATTTAAGCTTTTTGATAATTATTCGGTAGGTTACTTTTGGGATAGATGCAAATGATCCTATATATATGCCTGTAAGAGACGCTCATTCGTCGACCGGGTTTATAGGCCTAATCCTTTTCGTTTAAAGTTGGTGTATACGTGCTTTTTGGGTGTGGCATCTTGAACAATAGATTTTCAAATTGAATTGATCATTTTCTAGCATGAGCTTTCCAGTGAGATATCGCACGAAAAATCGGCCCACGACTTGAAGTAATCAATTAATTAATTTCAACCTTTGAATATAATGTGCGCAATTTCTGAACTGGAGCGCGCCATTTAAAACCACTTCCCTCTGCAATCGCTCGATTTAGTTTAAAATGATCCGATTACATCTGTTTAGCTTTATCATTTATATGTTCGTAAATTATTTATAATTTATATTTTCTTGCATCTTTGTTTATTATTTACTACAATGTCTTCCTTTCTGAAGTTTCGCATCTTTTGTTGAAATCCTCATTTTGTTCCAGGCGTGGATCCAGAGGGGGGGTTTTGGGGGTCCAAAAAAAACCCCAACTCTGTCAAAAAAAAAATTATCATACAAATTCCTAAAAAATAAGTCAAACCGGGCCCCCCCTGTGACACCCCCCCCCCCCACCCCCCAAAAAAATTACTGGTATAATGTCCGCCTGTTCAAAATACGGTACACCATTAGCTGTAATCTAGTGTTAATTATTGTTGAATTTGAACAGCGCCCCCTCTTGAAATATGGTACCAACTCCCCCTCCCCCCCCCCCCTGTACATTTTCAATTTTTTTGGCTGATGAAACCCCCCCCCCCCCTGCGAAAATTCCTGGATCCGCCCCTGTGTTCCTCATTTTGTTCTGTCACAGCAACAAATAAACAATGTATTGTAATGCTTTAAATCCCGTTAGACGAGGACTTGGAAGCAACAAAATAATCTACTTGAACATTTTGTCACAAAGCCTGCAGCCCATGAACAGTAATTTCTCTGACGAACAGTGAACCAAGGGCGGATCCAGGGGGGGGCCAAAGGGGGCCATGGCCCCCCCCCCCCCCATAACGAAACCATATTTTTTTTATGTGACATCGCAATAAAGGCAGGCAATGAGTACACCACCATCTTTACCTCAAAAAACATTGGTTAAAGTGGTCAGAAATTGCCTTAGATCGCACCACAGAGCATCTAGAATCCAAAAAAATGTCGGGGCCCTTAAGCGGGCCCCGAACCCCACGCCGTAATTTTGTTGACCCACTTTTTGGGGGGACCACAATTTTGTTTTTGGCCCCCCCCCCCAAAAAAAAAAATTGTGTTCTGGATCCGCCCTTGCAGTGAACCTTCGGGAACCCGGGCGCATACTGTTTGTGCGTAGCCATTTTTAAAGATAATTGACACCATTTGCCAAGGAACAGCGATATTCAATTAATTTGAAGCAGATTTTTAAAACTAACCTGTCGAAATTTCAGATCAGTATAGATAGGCACTACATGTGTAATCTTTTTTTAAAGAAACTGTGAAAATGCATCTTCGTTTTTCTCGACGCAAAGAATATATATAGTTTCCGTTGTTTGGTAATATAATGATATTCGCGAGAAAATGACGGACATGTCTCTAAGTTGAAACTGACAGGCGCAATGATTTCACAGGATGATCCTATTATTTACTTACAATCGAGAAGGATATTGTTATCAATTTTGGCAATTTTGGTTTGAATGTTTGCAACAAGTGTCCACTGTAAAGTTGGATACATCTGCTGTGATGAACAGTTCGCATACCGCTAGTCATAATAAAGTATAGCGCGAAATTGAAAACAGCTGCATTAAACTTGGCTACACATTTTGATGAATTTGATCTAGAATATCAACCTATCATAACAGACGTATTATCATGCTGTTGTCACCATTATGAACTTAATTATTACTCGCGGATTTTCATATTGCTTCACTCTGCAGCCGATCTACATGTATGTGCGTCATGTACGCTACCCGGACCAGGTTTACATTGACAAGAAAAAAATCGATGCGCGTTAGGTTTGTGTGAAATTTAATATGCGAAGTTTTGGAGATAGGCCTATCACGAAGAAAAAGCGAAGGACAGATAAAACTGGCACCACACCTAGGCTTACTGAATCATGATGTTGGCTATAGTTCGAAAAATCAAATAAACATTTACATGAGCGACATATCGCCCGTGTTTAAATTGTTTGCTCAAAGGATCGCATGACGGAAATAGCTAACTGCATTCAGCCATGAGTCCGTGGACGAAACGAAGTGATTATGTAACGATATATGCTAATAATATAAAGTGTTTTGACAACCTTATCAACAACAACATTAGACAAGGGTATACAGATTAATAGGGCCAAAGGTCATACATGTAGCACAGTATTTACAATGTAGGGCATATTAAGAAAAAATACAATGTTGTTTTTAATTCGATTAACCCGACCCGGTCGGGTCCCAAGAATTTTTCTCTGCGAAAAAGTAATGAAACAAACAAATAATAAAAAAAACTTTACCCGTACGAAAACTTTTGACGCTCAAAGGGAATATACATCATTTGCTTTTGCTGTAATTTTCAGAAATGGATGGAATTGGGGGGTTGGAAATATAGCAAATATAGTTACACTGACTATTTTGAGGTTTTGGGTACGAAAATGCTATAAAAACCAAGAAAAACAATCATTTTCCTGTAGTCTGGTTCCCTGACTCCATATAAGAAGAAACAGAGCAGTTTACATACATTGGGGAATTGTAAGGTCAGGGAACCAGTCTAGCTGGCTTGCACCCGTTCATAGGTGTGTAATCGATTGCAAACAAGTGCGATGGTCAATTGGGGCCAGTATTTGAAAAAAAGCCAGTTTTTTCCAACGCTGGTCGGCCGACCAGCGTTGGAAATTGATACAAAAATACCACTTTTCTTGAAAATGACAGTATACCAGGTGCCGTGATTTTACAGGATGCTTTACACTGTCAGTCACTAACAGTCCAGCAAGGTATTTCAAAATGATTTGGTAGTTTTATTTTTTGATGTTTGCCTTTTCCCCTTAATTATTATAACAACCATAATCTTATATTTTGGGGGATTTCTTTGAACCTGTTCACGTTTTGTTTTCAGGGCTTATCAAGATGTTATCATTGTTCGCATGATTTCCCATCTAGTTTTCTTAGGGTAATTAACTGTGCCAGTAAGCAACTTTGTAAAATTGGAAACCCATCAACACGGTTTGTTGGAAAGACTAATAATTGATGATATCTGGGGAAAGGTTAATGCGTGCAACTGTATAGGGAATAATGGTCGGTTATAATATGACCCTAATGGTTTATCATAATTCGTCAACTGAAAAGAAATGCTTAAGAGTTCAATTGGGAACCTTGTACCGTTGGGTACACAGCGTTATGCAATCCCATTCCTAATCTTTGCAAATATTATTTGGACACCAACTGTTCGACATTAAATTTCATGGCATAGCAAGTTGTATTGAAGTATTGCGCCTATCAAATGCACCCCCCTCCCTCCTCCCCGCCCCGGTCCGATGTCGGGATTTGGTCACGTTTTTCATGCCCCAGGGTGGGGATTTGGGTCACTCCAATTACATTGTTAATATTGGCGTACTGCATGGAAAGGCAATCACTAGTGCGCCCCACGTATGTATGTCCGGGCATGGTCGGGGATTGTCACTTAATTTTGCCCGAGGGTGGGGATTTTGTCACTTCAAAAGTGACAATCCCCACGTCTTGGGTGGGGCAGCCCGGGGGGAGGGGTGGGGAAAACAGTTGATAGGCGCATAATTGTTAAAGATGTACTACCAACATACTCTTCAATGTTAACTTAGAATTGTTGTTTCTTGTAGAGTCGAGTTTCTGCCACCGCTGTTGGTGCGGCGCAGGTCGAGGGTTTGTCATGCATATTGTGGACAACCAGTACCAGGTAGGAATTAATATAACGTGATGGGAAAAAAAACAGGCGCGTTACTCATAGTCATCTGACACACATGCATGGGGGCGCTGTTCAATGAGGACCGTACATGACGCAATTTGTTTGTTTTTCTGTATCATTTGTGTCCCCGGTTCTCTAAAACAAAGTGGCCAAATGGCGCTATGACGAGCATATTTGGCGGCAAGAAAGTAAATTTTACCGTAAATAACCACCATGGGCGTCGCAAGGGGGGGGGGGGGCGGCGCCTTCGCCAGCCCAGTCTAGGGCGCTAACCCCAGGCTAATTCATATCAGTATATGATTTTCAAGAGTGATTCTTGATGCAACGCATGGACCAGTTATGTAATTTTCGGCGGGGTTTGATATTGGCAAGGAAAACTTATGTAATTATTATTCGTTTAAATGTATAGTTTTCTTCAGCATGGTGGAATATTAAGAGTATAATTGACGCATCCCCCCCCCCAAACCAAACAACCATTCCTAATTAGAACGCCTATATCAGTACAATTCCCCCTGCATTGTTACAATAAATGGTACCAGTGCACGAGTGCACTGTGGATGCATTACACTCAAGTGATCATTCACATTCTAAAGTTGGTTTCCTTCGTCGACTGCATGGGTAAAATTGCTTATAATAGTTATGCAGTACTTAGTTGTGAGTGTGAATCCGGCTGCGAAAATCCCGAAATTTCCTTTTTACCGGAATTTCCTCAGTTTAGCCATGCAGAAACGGTTTGTATAATGATAGGGGTGAGTTAACTGTTAACTGGTTTAAACAAGTGGCCCGGTCCCTTGACTGACGTCACCTTCTTACTGTAATTGTATATAGGAAGTTATGCGATTGGTTCGTCCGTTCAAGTGTTGTGCTGGTTGTTGTTGGTGTGCAGACGCAGCTTGCTGCTCCTACGAGATCAATATCGAGTCACCACCGGGACAAGTCATTGGAAGCGTCCGGCAAATGTGAGTGTGAATAAAAGTGACTTGTTCAAAATGATGTGCAACAATGCAAAACACACCCTCACAATATATAGTAGTGTTTGAATCCACAATGGTTTTGAAAGCATTATAGAATACAAATATTGACTCATGGGACTGCTTCGAGTGTTGTAGTATAAAACAAGCCTCCCGAGGTGATCCACGAAGCATTCTATTTTTCCCGAGGGAAAATAGAATGCTCCATGGATCACCGAGGGCGGCTAGTTTTAGTACACCACGAGATAAAGCAGTCAATACTAGTTTTATAACACCTCTCCCATAGATTCTGCTTGTTTTTAAGCGATAACTGATTAAGTTACTCTTATTTGAATGCGAAATTGAATGGAAATTCAACAAAGTAAAAGGAGCAAACAGAACAGTTTTCATTCATGTTGTCGTCCAATGCGCACTCCCATATCGACAGTAGTCTCATCCCAAAACATGTGGTAATTAGCGTACGTTCATGCAGATGTAAGGATGACATTCTCTTAAGCTTCGTTTCAATATTACTTTAATTAACAAAAATATTATGCTGTATTTTTGTCACGAGCATTATTTCACCACTCCTGCGTATTTTCAGAGGAAGTAAGTGGAAACCTATGTATGAAATCCTGGATGATAGCAGAGCTACGGTGCTTAGGATTGGCGGGCCATGCTGCCCTTGTCAGACAATCTGCTGCACTGCTGATGTGGACTTTAAGGTAAGCTGTATTATCTATTCTGATAATCGCAATAAATTGCTGCAGTGAACTAGAGCACACTTCCAATAACTCTACTCCATTGGTCATGCATGATTATTACTCAAACAGCAAACATCAGGATAGACATACTTCTACAGTAGTCCGAGTATCTAGGACTCTACGAATCGCCCTTTTTTAACATTTGGAGATGGTCGGGCGAGGGTCCTAGGATCATAAAGTACATGGCGGCATCAATAACCTCTTTTGACCATTTTCACTCGTACCCCCTATCAAAATCTTCAGATTTCACCCCCAAAACAGTCCTCAAACTGCCTGATGTGGCCCTGTAGGCTTCAGTGGGAATGAAAATACAAATGGTGGTGGTTAGGTTCACATGCCTTTGGGAAGAAAAGAGAAATTTTACCTTAAATTCGGGAAACATCCTTGTCGCACACGCCATGTTGGAGGCTGCAATTTTTAATGCAGGAAAAATTGACTGGCATCATGTACAGACCAATCACAGGGCACTTTGATTGGTCGCCATGGCGACCAATCCAGGAGACCAATCATAGTGCCCTGTGATGTCTGATCTCACTTAAAAAGTATATAGTAACGTCAGAGATAGGGCTTTTATCCGTCACCAAGTTTCCTCAAGTCCACATTATTTTGAAGAGGTATTGTGTAGTCAGCTTCATTACTGAGCAATGATTATGATCTTTCCTGTTACAGATAAAGGGAACTGATGGAGTAACTGATGTAGGCAAGGTGTCCAAGCAATGGGGTGGCTTCTTCCGCGAGGTTATCACTCAGGCAGATAATTTCAGTTGCACATGTGAGTTAAGCTTATACGGTCATGGTATATTTTGAACTTGTTGGTCGGATTCAGTTGTGGTATGTATTGATGTCTTTTGTCCAAACAATGCACCGTTACTGTGGTCTAGTGTAAGGGTGAAGCATAGACATGTTGAAGAAGTATTATTCCGATGAATGGTATTTCATAATGTTGCACAAATGAATAAAGAAGTCATTACAAAGAACTTCCGGGGTTTGTTGTTCAGAACGTACTTTTTCCAATGCCGATTTGCGTTCAAGATATCGGGCTGGTTCCCGACCCAAACCAGCAAGCCTACATTGCAAAAACTGTGTTTATCAATTAAACAATTTTCTAAACACTTTCTAGCTTTCAGTTTGTAAACATATTTGAATACTAAACATGTTTAGAGCAAGGATGGATAGTGTTTAGCAATAATATTGAACATTGATGTTTTGGAATGGAATACATTATAATGTTTAGCCTCTATGTTTACATAGTGATAACACGATTGTGTTTAATTGCACAGTTTTAAGAGTGTATCGTATAGGTGGATTGAGGGTACCCCGAATTGTTCGTAGAAAATATGAAAAGGCTGGAGGGGGATGGGGGCTCTTGGTATTATTGGACGCTTGCGGGCGTTGATACGAGGCTTCGCCTATCAGGAGGCTTTGCCACCTCACCGATTAAATCATGAACACACTTACATAGACCTACACCTTTTCCGCTTGGTATTGGCGATCGATGTACAACATAATACAACTATATAGCTTATTGTCGCATAAGGTATCTTATTTTCTTTTCCTTTCCTATTTTAATCGCTACGTTGCTACGTAGCGGCTTCACTGAAAACCCCCAAAAAATATTTCTTCGTCCGGAAGAGTTTTGTGAAGCAAACGGAACTGAAAGTGGCGTTCCCCGTATAGGCCTATACTCTTAACATATTCCTTTTTTCCTTAATAAATTTTCAAATTGTATGTTCATTCCAACCAAAAAAACTCTTCCCCCCCCCTTCCTCTCTGGATATCTACAACCCTCTGAAAAAGGATTTTGTTTTGGGCACCAACAAATCCGCTTTACGAGCAGACTGACTCCCGGTCCGTCCTTACATTATCGATATTGTGGGTCTGGAACCATCCTATCTAGCGAGAACGGAATTATTGTCTGGCAGTCAATAATTCGAAATTGTAAAGTAATAACTTAACAATGGACCCCATTTTTCAGTTGATGTCTCATTCAAAAGTGACTAACTTTTGTATTGTTATATGTTATATAAAAAAACTAGAAAAGGACTACTTTTTGGGATGACACTCGAAACTAGAACGGGAAAGCAACTTTAACGTTAATTTCTTCGTCCTGTGGGTTTTCAATTCCTAAAAGGATGTCGTGCCAACGGTATAAGATTTTCCCGTCCAAATTCATTTTTGATAGTTGATGTTGAAGTGCACTTGCCAATCAAGTTTTTTATAATTTATTTCACGCACTAAACACATCTATCTATTTTTTCAATCTTAGAGAAAACACAGGCCTACCCTTAAACACGGAAAGTAGCAGCTTTTGAATCTTTGTGGAGGACATACAATTTTTACCTTTACTTTTGACAATTCTACTACATTATTAATTTACGTGGTTTTTCTCACTTTTACATCGTTACTGTCTTGTAGTTCCAATGGACTTGGATGTTCGAATGAAAGCAACTCTTTTGGGTGCTTCGTTTCTCATCGTAAGTATTAAAAACGATCTTCCTCAAGAAGTTATTATGTAAGGTGTAATTTAAAAAAAAAAATATTAAAATATATACAGGGTGAGTCCAAAAAGGTGGAACCCTAACCCCCAAAATTACATTTTATATTTATAAAAATGTTTAGCACCAAAAATAATAATGACTGGTAAGCCAATTTCAAAAGGTACTTTTGGATGGAAAAATGTCTGAATTGGTCAATCCGTTCAGAAAATATCACCATTTAAACGCAAGGACCCTAAAACCTGTCTCGTCCAAAAAAATGCGATTTCAAGAATCGTCGTCGCAATTGTCTTCAAACATCACCAGCGATACAATCTCAGTTTAAACGTTAAACATATTCAACAGAATCCCTTTGAAGGCCCGTCCTTTAAAAAAAGTAGATTTTGTAAATCATATTGTTTGCCTAACCTGGGTTGTTAATAAAGATATTGTGTACTACAGTTGGTGACATTTTCTTTGTTGTTCCAAACAGTCAAAACACAATGAATTGCTTTTTTTTGGACGAGACAGGTTTTAGGGTCATTGTGTTTAAATGGTGATATTCTTGAACAGATTGAGCAATTTTGGGGGTTTTTACATCTAAAAGTAGCTTATGAAATGGCTGTCCAGTCATTTTCAATTATGGTGCTACATATTTTTTTAAATATGAAATATATTTTATGGGGTTTGGGTTTCGCTTTTTTTTAATCACCCTGTAGCGCCTGCCTTATTCTACGAATTTACGTTCATAACTGTTGAGCAAAATTGCAAAGAAAACAAACCTTTATGCAGAAACGTAATAAGGTAGACAGTGCAACATTCATAATGTAGTCCCACTATTGTTACCAAGAATGTCCCATTTCTGTTAACACCGATATTTGCAGGTGTGATTTTGTGTGATAATTTCACCAGACTTACATGATACATTTCAATATGTAGGCGTGAGATGTAATGATGTACATTGCCGATGCTATATGCCTGATGAAATAACAACGCAAATTTGTGATTTAATACGCAACTTTTTACGAGTCGCATACGTCTCCGTATAGACGCAGCATAATAGTGCGTACTAAGCGGCGTGCGATCCATCACTGAAATAAACTTTCAAACGTCCTTATAAAGTTGCAAATCCGGCGGCTAGGGTTTTTTTTTTTTTAATAGAATGTTTTTCCATGCGGCCATCAAAACTGATGCGGGCGGGGGTGGTAAACAAATAGTTTATTTATTGGGCCTAAAGACCATGCAATTTAATCATTTCTATATCTTTTCAGGACTACATGTATTTCGAGAAGGAAAACAACAACTAACCGAAGACTTCCATGACATCAGCCGCCCATCGACGAAAACTTCACAAAAGAGAACAGAAGAAGTAGGCGTAGCTATACGGTTTAACATAGGCCCTAAACAGTCTTACAAAATGTCATCTCACACACAACACTTGGGAAATCGTTTCTCATCTCTGGACCGAAGTTGATTGTGTCTAACTATCATATTGATTTCCCAATAGTTTTGGCATACACTGTTGTCAGGTTAACGTTGCACATATTGGTGTTACGCACGGTGTTTGTGTGTAATAATATCTGATTTCATTGAGTTGGCATTTCCCTTAATTATCTTGGTTCAATTTCGATTAATATTTTTAGAGATTTATTCTATTTTAAGATCAAAAATTTGAAATTATATATGCACAATTCAAAAATAAAAATTTCATTTTGAAAAAACTATACAGTTCTGTTGTTGCTTTTGTGTTACCTATAAGAGTACTTGCTTATAAAAAAACCAAGGTGATATGTCCGAATTCGAAGGTACGGCGGCCATCACTTCTTATATAGTCAATTTTAGTTCAAAAGTCATGATACCGTACCGTGAGTGAACAAGTATGTTTTCCGTTTTTCATACATTTGGACTTTTGGAAAGCAAACCAAATTACCGATGATCCATCCCTGTGCACTGATTATAAAGAGAAGTGTAGCCTTGCTATATAACACATAATCATTTCCGTTGATGTAGTACCGGTAGGACAGGTTTTAGTTTTAATTTAAGGGGGGGGGGCTATAATTAAAGAATGCATTGTACTCAAAAAGTGGGCTGATGCGGTTCTTTTTTCGTCTATCACTTTAATTGTCGGGTTATTTTTAAATTCTTTTTTTTTCTTTTGCATTCATTTTATTAGCTGATGGCCCCGTATTCCAAATAGAAACAGACCCCTCCGACCAAGTAGACACCTTGCAACTTACTGTGATTATGAATAAAGGTCCTAACTGGTAATTTGGTTTTTTTTTTCCAACCATCGGATCCGAGTGCGCATTACCAACGCGAGCGTCCATTTCCATTCGTCGCCTCCACGGCATCATGCCCGTCGCTAAGGGGGCCCGAGCTTGCAGCCTGGAGGCGTTGTAGTTATTAAAACCGTGTGAGGAAGCCTATTTTTCAGTGTTGTAGTACTAGTACTCGAGTATTTTTTCCGTACTCGTACTCACCCATTTTTTTTTAATCCTGTACTCATACTCGTACTCGAACGGTACTTATAGCAATCCAAGATTGCCGCCAAGATGGCCGCCAAGATGGCTGCCAAATTATAAAAATAATAATGCTTTTTCGATTCCTTACACCCAAATCACCCCGAAAAATGTGTGCATTTGTCTTCCTATGATGCTTAGTTCAAAAGTTACGTCAAATAACAAAAGTTTCGTCGAAATCCAAGATGGCCACCAAGATGGCCGCCAAGATGGCTGCCAAAATATGAAAATAACGCTTTCATCGATTCCTCACACCCAAATTACCCCGGAATTGTCTTTCTATGATGCCTGATTATGTCAGTACCAATTAATTTTCGTCGAAATCCAGGATGGCCGCCGAAATGGCCGCCAAATGGAACCCCATGGAACAATATTTGATGTTGGGGACATCAAAATATCTTTATTAGACACCTTAAGGTTTACAAAAAAAGAGGTTACAATATACCCAGGGGTGCATGGGAACCCTATATTCCTACTAGACTACTACTTGTTCCAGTTTTACTCTGCAATACATGTACATGTGGCTACACTTCATGAAGTTCACGGTTAATTAAGTTGTTCAATTGTGTAAAGTTGAGAATGTTCACCTTTGTTCATATGTGTTACGTTCATGAACTATCTCGTTTTGTCTTTAATGTGTGAAAAATCCCAGGGAGTATAACGTTCCCATGAAAATGTACTCGTACTCGTATTCGTACTCGTACTCATGGAAAAGCACTCGTATATACTCGTTCTCATGGAAAAGTACTCGACTGCTATTTTTGACTTCCATTCGGACTGTATGAAATGTGAATAAATTAATCAAAATAAAAAGCGCACTCTACCAGTGTTGGAGCAAAGGCTTTGACCCTCAAGGCCAAGGCCCTGTTTTATGAAATGACCACTGATATAGAACTAATTATAGTCACATGAGTGACACATCATCACGCAAGGGCGGATCCAGAACACAATTTGGGGGGGGGGGCAAAGAAATTTTGGTCCCCCCCAAAAAAGTGGGTCCAAAAATTACGGCTTGGGCTTCGGGGCCCGCTTAAGGGCCCCAAGAAATATTTGGATTCGAGATGCTCTGTGGTGCGATTTGAGGCAATTTCTGGCCATTTTAACCGATGTTTTTTGAGGAAAAGATGGTGGTGTACTCATTGCCTGCCTTTATTACGACGTCACATAAAAAAAAATGATTTCGTTTCTTTGGGGGGGGGGGGTGGCCCCTTTTGGCCCCCCTGGACCGCCCTTATCATCACAAATTGCTCATTACGAAGAACAACATTTCTTTAATTGCAATCAACATGCTCGCATAGGCCTACACCGTTTTATGACTGCACTGTACTTATTAAGGTATAAGTTCAGGTCTTCAATATGGTTTAACTAAACAAAATAATGATTTACTTCTATATTGACACACAATTCTCCCAAGTGTAACAAAAGGGGGATCCAAGAAACTGATTTGGGAAATTTTTATTTGCTGGCCCAACATGATCAGAAATATCAGCATTATCTAAAACAGATACATGCAAATCTTTAGCACTTATCAGTGAGACATAATTAAACCAATCAGATCTATTCCATAGTTATATGCAATTAAAGTGATCATCTCATTAGCCCCACAAGTGTACGGAATATTTTTGCAGCAAATCTACTACAATGGTAACAAAATGTGATGCTACAAGTACAAAAGTGGAAGTGTGCCAAACACACAAATCTATAGGGTGCTTCCCTCCTCCATGGTAATACGATTAAAATGGTAACAGCAAAATTTCGAACAGATTTTTCTGGAAAATGCGAAAATCTATGGGCCTTGAAGAGCCTTGACTCAAAATTGCAAGGCCCTGAACCCTCAAGGCCAAGGCCAAGGCTTTTGCCCTCAAGCCTCGAGGCCAAGGCCAAGGCCCTAAAATTCAGCCTTAAGGCAGCCTTAAGGCCAAGGCCCAGCATCAAGGCACTACATCACTGCACTCTACCCCTAAAAGATCCCCCCCCCCCCCCTGCTTTCGAATTTGCACTTTCGGTTGCCCGGAAAATTCAATGAAGGAAATGTTCCCGCAACCTCGTCCCCAGTGCTTACTTTATTTCCAACCGTGTTTCCAATAGTAAACCCTGGATAGGAAACTTTCTTCCTGTATCCTGATTGGATACCGCAATTGGCTAGTAATGGATTTTTATCGTGTACTTGGTGCTATATATTCACAACGTGCAGTACGTGTTTTCGCGATCATTCGTCCACGCCTTCTCGAAAATACTAATTTCCTTTCCAATTTGCTCATATTAATATGAAATATGATACTGCATGTTGTCTTGATAAGATCGTAACAGTTTGATTTCAAAAATCGTGTTTTCGTAACTCACGCCGTGCTCGCGCTGCTACGAATTGACTCTGTTTTTACCCCAGACACCGCATACAAAAACAAACGCTAATGTTAACGCATATCCAGGCACCAGACTGTTCCTCATTTGCATACGTCTGCAAAAATCTTGCACATGCAAATGATCCAATACCAGGGTGAGAGAGCAGGTAGTGGTGGGCGCGTACTGCTCGACACCCTGGGGACGAGGTTGATGTTCCCGTGACCCATGGTGCTCCCGCACTACGTGCTGGTGCGGCCCCGCCCCCCCCCCCCCAAAAAATACTGGCTATGCCACTGGCCCCAGCCCCCACCCGTAACAATAAGCGTCAAGATCTGAACTACAATTTTTTAATTGTGATTTGCCTCCGGCTCCCCCCCCCCCAATAGCCGGACTGAGCCTCACCATGGATCTATAAACATAGCTCCATGGCCTCACAACTCCTTTTTGAAAGGAGGACTGCGAATTACCTCGGGGGTAAGTTCTGGCATAGCTCCATGGTTCTGGGGTGTGACAGCAACAGCGCCCTCAGTTTTCTGGAAAAAAATACCTTTAAAAAAAGGAACCAAAAAGCTCCATGGATATGTACAGGCTTATTGTGAAGATAAAATTTATGTCATGATCCTTTTTCACAACGAAGCTTTAAATGTGACGTGATTTGGTGCGGTTACAATTACATCATGATCACACGAATGTTCTATTTTTAACTTTGACGGTACCCAGACGTATGATCCATTCAGACACGTCCTGTGATCGTCCTTTCATGGAACCAGACTGTGGTTGTAATTGATGTCGCGTCAAACTTTCCACTCAGTCTGAATGGTGAAAGTGACGTGCGCCCGTTGTTGCTGGAGTACCGCTGGTTTTTGGAAATCTACAACAAAATTGAGTATTCACAGAATCATAGTCGTACACAACACAACCACCAGGTCTTTTCGTAACTCCAGAAGTAACTAAGGTTGTTTTGTCGAAATCATGGCGGCGCCAGGCAGCGTAGCTGTAAGTACTAGCTAGGCCTAACGTAGTCGTAGATCCACCATGGAGGAAGGAATGGACCCACTACTAACTAGCTAGCCCTACTTGTGTGGCCCCCGTATTGGCAATACGGACAGGCGCGGTTCTAGAACCACAAATTTTTGGGGGGCTAGCAGGGTGAATCCAGAATTTTTTTTCAGGGAGGCGTGCTGAAATGTAGACCGGTTATTTTCTCCAGACACTTCTTAGGCCTCCGAAAATCAATAGGTGGGTTGGGGGTAGTCCGAGTAACTTGGACCTAACTTATCGCCTTTTTTAACATTTGGACATGGTCTGGCGATAGTACCATGTCCAAATGTTAAAAAAGGCGATAAGTTGGGTCCAAGTTACGAGGACTAGGTTGGGGGGGGGGGGGGGCTCATGCCATATTTTCAATGGGGAGCGCCAATAAAATCCTAAAATCATTCACACTATATTAACTACAAATGCACCCTTCTCACGACTATTTCTTTAGCCAAGTTTAGGGGGAGACCGTTTGTATGTAGGCCTACATCACAATCCTTCTTTTTGCTAATGCAATTTCTTTTTACGGAATTTATTTGGGGGGGGGGGCTATACAAAATTTTTGGGCTAAAGCCCCCTAGCCCCGTAGAACCGCGCCTGAATACGGAGGCCACAGAAGTGGGGCTACCACTAGCCCCATAAATGTGGCCAATTTACTGGACTACATGTACCTCCGTAGACACAGGCCACAACGTGTCGCACTTTGTCTTTGTCAAATTTTGATTTTCACATTTAATTTAGGGTACTCATAGTACTAGACACAGAACCCCACAAAATTGTTGTCAGCACAAAACACTAATTAATTACAAAAAACGGTTTACCCCTAAACTCCGTACAATACCTCATGACATACTCAAGTTATGTGCACCCAACAAACATCGGTGGATTCTGTCTGTTTTTGGCAAAAATGATAAAAAATATGCCCTTTCCGCACTGAGCCAACCTAACACTTGAAACGAGCACGCGCGCAGAATGATCGCAGTCATTTTCGGTTCGATCGCTCGGAGCGCGCCGCGGGGGGTATGGTGTAGGAGCGGATTGATAGTATGCGTACAAGTGCAAGTGCCCCGCGGCGCGCTCCGAGCGATCGAACCCGAAAATGACTGCGATATCAGCGCGCGTGCTCGTTTCAAGTGTTAGGTTAGCTCAGTGCGGAAAGGGCATATTTTTCATCATTTTTGCCAAAAACAGACAGAATACACCGATGTTTGTTCGGTGCACATTACGTGAGTATGTCATGAGGTATTGTACGGAGTTTAGTGGCAAACTGTGCAGCGGTTCTGTTGGAAAAAGCTTGGTTGGGATGGACGTTTTTTGTAATTAATTAGTGTTTTGTGCTGGCAACAATTTTGCGAGGTTCTGTGTCTATGAGGCTCACTGGAGAGCCTCATAGTTCTAGGAGTAATTTTAGGGTTAGTTTGTAAATTGTAGGGTTTTTTTGCTTTAAGCATACTCACCCTCTTCTTTATACTTTATAGGCTAATCAGAAAGTGCTGCTGTTGTGCGCTTTCTTAAAAATCACGCATTCTTAAGAATGCGGATGCACATTCTTATGATTGTGCAACTGGATCCTTGCGCAATCTTCGCAAAAAATAACTCTTCCAGATTGAGCGCACATTCTTAAGAATGCGCGACAAGATAACGGGCTTGTCGATGCCGAGCACCGGCTGCACTTGGCAAGTCTAGCTGCATCCTCGTTCACTGATTCTTAATAATTATACTGTTGCAACGCAAGGCGCTGAAAAGTAGAGTGGATATGAAAAGTATACGCGTATTGGGCCATGGGGGGGGGGGGACCGGGAAAAAATTAAAGGCATAATAATACTTTTTGGAAAGAATGCTGATTTTTGGGATAATAAAAGCGGGAGGTGGGGGGGGACGTAAGAATGAAGAATGTGAAGAATGATAAATGAATACTGCGACATCCCATAGTGCTAATGCTATTTCCCATTTAAATTGCCACCAATTAATTGTTCACACCCCCACCATTACGCCGCAGAGCTGGATTCTATCTAGTCAAAAGAGCAGTTTTGGCAGCTTCTGGACATCGTTTTTTTTTTCGTGGCATACATAGGATACATACAGGGACTTGTTACTTGTCTAGCCTAAACAAAGCACTTCCCAGACTAGTTCCCAGTCATCCGTTATTACAAAACTTCCCATAGTGGGCAGAAAAAAGCAATAATAACAGGTTTAATTTGATTCAAATTATCGTAGTCATACGAGTACAGAAACATAGTACATTTTCTTTCCTCTTTATATGAATTATTTCCCTTTTAACCGCTATACATTTCATTTAACATAATTATGTCGTGAAATGTTTGTTAAGATTGTGCAAAATTCATAAATTGCGCACGTGATATTCCCACGCAATCTTAAGAATGAGCGTTCATTCTTAAGAATGCGTGCTCATTCTTAAGAATGTGCGCTCATTCTTAAGAATGCGCGCGCATTCCTTAGATTGCGTGATTTTCAAGAAAGTGCACAACACTGCCTTTTTCAGATGTCTATTTTTCGTGAAATTTCCAGTTTCATTTGCACACGTTTGCGTTTCAAAATTTCAACATGAAATTTCACGAAAATTAGACATCTCAAAAAGGCAGCACTTTCTGATTAGCCTATAATAAAAAGAGGGTGAGTATGCTTCTACAGCGAAAAAACTACAAACTAAGCATAAATGTGAAAATCAAAATTTGACAAAGTGCGACACGTTTTTGTACATGTGGATGTGTGGCCTATGTTTAGGGAGGTAGTCCAGTTGGCCACATTTATGGGGCTAGGCTACCACTAACCTAGCCCAGGTGGACTCCCTTTCCTCCCTACGTTACGGCGGGAGTCCAGGATATTAAGTGCTCAAAACCGGGCGAAAAAATTATGACCAATATTTTCAATATTTTTACCTTGTTGGAGAAGCCAATTTTTGCGTTGTAGTATTCTATGTGTCCTATTGGACCGCTATTAGCTATTGTGGAAACAACACTGGAAAACCCTATGCTGGATGGAACGGATACATTCTAGGGTTCCTACTACTTTGCACATAAAGGATTCACGGTACTGCGCGTTGCCTGAAAAATATGTCATCGAACCAGATTTTCTACCACACGTTGGTATGGGCTGAAAATTATTGGATAAGCTCTAATGTATTAGAGTACTGATCATATTACTTATTAGTACTCGTAAAAATTCGAGACTGTATGTGGAAGGGTTCCAACCAAGATTTCGAACACATCGAAAGTTTTTGTTTTTTTGTTGGGGGGTGGGGGGCAGGGGAGGGTTGCCAACCAGGTCTTCCCACTGCTTATAAACTATCATGGTATAGCCTACATGTATGAGGAAAAAGAGAAATAGTCTCTGCATGGAGCTATAAAACCTTTTTATAGCTCCATGGTCTCTGGAAATACTATGTAATGTACCGGTTCTGTGCTAGTTCTTGAGAATATTTGCAAACATTTTACTTTGTTGATTGGAAAGTAACTTCCCAAAAGAATTTGCCATTATTTCTGATAGCTTAATTCACCATGTATTTATTGACAACTTGTGTAACTATACAAATCAAAAGTTTGAAATTAAATAAAATTAAAATTAAAAACAAAGCAGTTATATTTTGTGTGTTATGTTTGTAACATGGTACATATGATGTGTATCTATAGGACATATTCACTGTTTCTATAGTACATAAATAGCATGGAGCCAGGGTGCATGGAGCTTTAGGGGTAGCTATGCATGCCATGTAGATGTTTTGTCAGCTTATGGAAGTATATAATTATGTGGTACTGCACACACACACCCACACACAGGTATGAGGCTAGTGTGCCTTTATGTAAACATCTGGCCAGCAAGAGTTACGTAATAGCATAGTGACAATAGATTAACATGTCATCATCATTGTACATGTTTCTGCTCTAGTACAATAGAGTTGTAAATGTGCATACATCTTTGCAGGGATTCATGTACATTTTGATCATGTACATGTACATGTACATGTACACAAAAAATACCAGTAACAACATGTCTAAGCTAAAAATAGTTATAGAAAGATTCATGCTTTTCCTCAGATTCTTTGCAGATTTGGGTAGACTCATTAATTGTAGATCGAATCAGATGTACTTACATGACTTAAAGGGAAAATACAACATTTGCAAACATCAAAAAATAAAACTAACGGTACATGTACCAAATCATTTTGAAATACCTTGCTGGACTGTTAGTGAATGACAGTGTAAAGCATCCTGTAAAATCACGGCACCTGGTACTGTCATTTTCAAGAAGAGTGGTATTTTTGTATCAATTTCCAACGCTGGTCGGCTAACCAGCGTTGGAAAAAACTGGCTTTTTTTTCATATACTGGCCCCAATTGACCATCGCACTTGTTTGCAATCGATTGCACACCTATGAGCGGGTACAAGCCAGCTAGACTGGTTCCCTGACCTTACAATTCCCCTATGTATGTAAACTGCTCTGTTCTTCTTATATGGAGTCAGGGAACCAGACTACAGGAAAATGATTGTTTTTCTTGGTTTTTATAGCATTTTCGAACCCAAAACCTCAAAAAAGTCAGTGTAACTATATTTGCTATATATTTCCAACTCCCCAATTCCATCCATTTCTGAAAATTACAGCAAAAGCAAATGATGTACAGTCGACTTTCGTTAGTACAAACTCTGTTAATACAAAATTCTGGTTATAAGAAACATAAAGCCTTGGTCCCGACTGTGCATTTCTGTGCACAATGAATAGGACTGATGTTCCTCTTAATACAAAATTCTGAAATAACAAACAATTTGGCTAGGTCCGAACAAGTTTGTTATAACGAGACTCCACTGTATATTCCCTTTAACAACATGTAAAACCATTCATCACCATGTGTGATCATGGGTACATGTACATGCATCTTGTAAAACAAACACACAATGGAGATTGCCTGAAAAAGTCCCTTCTAGTCATTTTTTCTGGTGCCATACAATTGATGATGTATGCCTAGCCTTGTAGTGTGATTTTCATGTACAAACATAATTCTCTGACTGTCATTTATGAAATTAGGCTGAGAAATGAGCAAGGCAGTGCTATCATTTATTTGAAAAGTCAATAAGTAGAAATAGGCCTACTCAAGTTAAAAAAAGAAGAAACCTAAATGGCAGGACCAATTTTCGAATGAAGTTTTGCCTGTTCCACTTTTAAAATCTATTCTTTGTGATATGAAAGCCCAATCAATACGTTTTCTTTTAGTACAAGAATCATTCCAACATGTACTTTTCAAGTTAGGTACTTTTTAACACAGACGCTTTTTTAAAGTTCTGTCCACGGATCAAGAAAAAAGTAAGCGTTCTTTCAGCAAAACAAAATTGATTCACACACAACCCTTGTCTTTTTACTCAAAATTCCCTAACTTGAAAAGTACATGAACGTGAGTGATTTGAATAATTCTTGTAGTTGTACTAGTTGTACTAAAAGAAAGCTTATTTATTTGGCTTTCATATCCTAGATTTTGAAAGTGCTACAGGCAAAACTTCATTCAGGAATTAGTCCTGCCATTTGGGTTTGGGTTTTTTTTTACTCACCCTGTATAGTAATACTGTGAACATGGTGAATAGGTCTCGCAGTAATTGTGAAAAGCCTCAAGGGCAACTTCAAGAAAACTTAAGGGTCCCTTTTTGTCGCACACGTAACACCATATTTTCTTAAATTACATTATCATTGCGAAGACTAATAATAGCACACATATTCTTGTGGGTATATCCTTGCAGATGGCCAACAGTCTAAAGACTAAAAAGCACTGAAATCCAGACGGTTAAAATTTTGTAATGTATGGCACGTAACATGAGCGAAGTCTTAGACTTGCCCACAAATGTATGGAAAACAAGCTGCTCGAGAAGAGTGTCAATTTTAATTTCATGTTAAATGCAAGTTTGCATTCTGTCTTCATTTGAACTTCATTTTGTAAATTGCACGGATGTATGGTACATGTTGGTGGTAAGGCCAAAAATTAGTTCTGCTTCCGGTTTCCCTACCTATCCTATTCTGACAGCCCCTACCGAATTATTTTTGGGGAAAAATGAGGATTAAAAAAAACAACCAAAACCATCCATTGCTACTTTTACCCTTGACTACACGCAGACGCCTCCATATGATCGTACACAACAAAAATTCCCCCCGCCCCTCAAAAAACCAACAAATTGCCTACCTATCTACATGTACCGATACCTTATTTTTGAATGCCATTTAATCGGAAGCAGAACTATATTTTTTGGGCCTTACCACCTACATATATGTACATACGATTACATGCATTCCCTCTGTGGTGATCAATGAAAACCTGTGCAATGTTTGTCTGGTTTTGAAGCAGGTTGAAGTGAAGCAACCCATGGGTACCGGTCCGGCTGGTCAGCAGTGGATGGCAATGCCTCAGATCAATGTCCCAGGTGTTCCTCCAGGCTTGGAGTACCTCACCCAGATAGACCAGCTACTCATGCATCAACAGATTGAACTCTTTGAAGCATTGACCAACATCGAGTGCAAGAATCGCTACGCCATCAAAAACTCCCTGGGACAACAGGTGTTTTTTGCCTTCGAAGGTAAGAGTTAACATGACATCAGACGGAATTGACCTATCGCCGTTTGCGAGTTGGCCACGCCCCTTAGACAACCCTATGGAGTTTTTGTACGCTAAGTTTTGTTTGTCTCAGATGTTGCCCGTTCCGCGTCCATTTGTATATCATGTCATTGGACAATATTTCACAAGCTGCGTTGACGCGATTCTAACGCGATTCTACCGCGATAGGTCAATTATTTATGACAGTACCATTTTTGTTTGTACTTGTATCAATCTTGTGTTTATTCCAAGTACATGTACAATAAAGTAATTTTTGTATTCCCAATAATGCAATATATTTTGATTCTAAGGGTTGGCCTTTCATCAATGAAGGTGAAGGCTAAACGATAAATAAAATGATTTCACAGCATACCGGTACATGCATTCTCAACAAATATTTGAAAGTAACTTGATTAATTCACACAATGTATACATTTCATACCCGGCTACCCGTTAACCTTAACTCTCTAGGCATTTTTGCTAGGATGCAACCTCCATCCTGCAAAATGCTCTAACTGCCTCCATGTAAAAGTTGTAAAAATTGCATACAGACTCAATCCTGCAAAATCCTCTGTTATTTCTTGAATGTGGTCCTTGGAGGGGGTGACCACTAGCTGCCTCAATCCTGCAAAATCCTCCAGCAATCACTGCAATATGTCGAGGCAGAGCCAGTGACATCCTGGAGCAGTGCAGAGGATTTCAAGTTTTATCTAGGTGTAATTTTATGCACGGTTGAGCATAAACAGCACAACGTCCGGCCCAAGACCTTAACACAGTGCATCCTCTAATATTAGCCACACACTTTTGCCATACAGCCTTAATCCTGCAAAATCCTCCATTTTGCAAAGAATATTTTTAAGGATTTGGGAAGGTTAAAGAAACCCAACCCACAAAATTCAAATCTTGGAAGATGCAATTGAAATTGTTCATAAAGGTCCACACAATACTACTTTCGTGAGTACCACAAACGTGAAAAATAGGTTTTGTATCCCATGTAGCCTGGTTTTCATTTTTAAAATCCCCCTCAAAAGACATTGAAAGCATTTCTTTGTCAGTTTGAGAAGTTACTAAGTAGTTTGTAAAGTTTGCTACGAGTACCCGATTCCATAATCTGGAACTGGTTCCTGACATCAGCGGTCGGGTACCCGGGTACCTAGTTTCAATGCACAGCATTAGTCAGGAATTAGCTTTGCGTTTGCATTGTCTTTATTGACTAGGCTCAGAATGTTTCTTTGTAGTGATGAAAAGCCTAGCAAGGATTTTGACCACTCGTTGTGCATCTTCATGTATCATCAACAGTTTCTGTTAACAGATTTGTCATTTTGAATTTGTACCAGAGTCTGACTTCTGCCATCGCATATGCTGCGGATCACAGCGTGGATTCCTCATGCATATTGTGGACAACCAGTCTCGGGTAAGTCACATGTACTTTCCTTGGCATTTCCACCATTCATGAATGCAAGGTTCTGAGTGTTCCAAGTCTTTTGGGGGCAACTCTGAATCTGTACAGTTCTAACACATAAACATGACCTCAACCCTTTCCTTACCATGGGCGACTTGTGTTGACAAGGGAGAAACCCCCCCCCCCCAGAAACCACACACAGAACACCCTCAACACATATTTATTCACTACTTAGAAAGGCGGCATGTTGATATGTTTGGCCGCCCATACATCAACCATATACCAGCTGAAAGAGTGTTTTTGGATCGTTCTAATGGTGTAGTTTATTTATAGTGTTACCATTACAAAATGTTAAGAAAAGTGCTTCAGATGTATCCACGCACAATTTGAGGTATGGAGTGCCATGTGGTCATGTGGTGAAATGGCTTGCAGTATGATAAATGGGACCAGACGAAGGAAAAGACATACCATTCTTTTATTTGCACATATGGACTTCATTTGTACATCATATAAAAAGAGACAGGTTCAAGGAACAAACTTTACACACAACACCCATGATTTTAGTTACTCCTTGGCAGTGAGAATCTGGGTTGAAAAAAAGTGAGTTTTCAACTTGTGGTCCATTTTCCACACTCTAGTGATTTCCGCATGACTGAGCAAACAATTTGGTCCTGGGGAGAGCCAAGTCAATAAACAATGTGGTAATGAAAGGATTAACTAAAATATTTAATATGATTAACATATCTGCTGGTGTCGGTAGGTTTTCACAAGTAGGCCTACTTGAATATATTGAAATGGTTAAGCTAGTGATGATTGTCAACTCGATCAAAAGCGAAACAACGGGCTTTTGATAAGAATGATTTGTTTGTTTTCTGAAACAGGAAGTGATCCGTTTGGAGCGTCCATTCAAGTGTTTTGCCGGTTGTTGCTGGTGCGCTGATACGGAGTGTTGCTCCATGGAGATTCAGATTCAGTCTCCACCAGGACAGGTTGTGGGATACTGCAGGCAGATGTGAGTCATGTCATTTCAGATATATGTAGAAAGACTCTAAGACCACTCAGGATCATACACATGGAATATACCTATTTACTGTACCTCATACATATTCATGATCGAGAGCCGAATTTTCACTGGTCCATTCACCATCACGTGCCAGCTGTTATTTTTGCTATTTACTAGGTGCGCAACAAAGTATTCATGCACAGGGTAAATACGCATACATAGTAGACATGGGCAAGTCCACTACGCATGCACTTTACAAATCAATCTTGGAACTATCGCACGTGTGTAGTAGGCACGCGGGAACAGCGCCCTAGCTAAACATAAAAAGATGACGGCACATGTAAATGTTACTCAGAGCTCAATGATACCGAACTGGAGAATATTGTGGACAATAAAGATGCCTCCTCTTCTAATGAAAAAGGTTGTCCACAATGCGGTAGATCTTAGGAGTTACTGTATTGCAAAAGAACTGCACTTTTCTGAGGTTGAGCAATAGTCTTCTGGTGAGCTGGACAAGTTTCTCCGAGACCACTTTTTGCTGGTCTCAGTCTCAGTCGCGGGAGCTGTGGTCTCGGTCTTGGTCTCACTCTTGGTCCCCTTTGGTCTTGATATTTTGGCTGGTCGGGCACATAAAGCAAAGTTAGTACCAATTTATGCAATAAGGGCCAATCATTTTCGGGGATTGTATAGTTTATTAGCCCATCCCTGTGGGCGTTAAGTATTTTCTTATTTTTAAAATAAATGAGGTGCTCCAAATTAGTGACATTTTTGACTCTTTAATTTGGTAGAGTATCTTGGAGAAAGGGTACATTTTTCTACCTGATTTTCCAGCAATGAATTTACACACTCTTACCAGTTACCACTCACTGTTGCCATGATTGTGCATGATAAGACTCCATTTTCCGACTGCTCATTTGAATGAAGTACCCCATTATTCCTCAAAAAGCAAAATCCCAGTCAGAAAAAATAAAAATCCATATCTGGCTACCATCTCTCAACTTTTGGGTCTATATGTACAAGTCTGTATTCCATGACGGAAATTTTAAAAAATAAATCAATATTTTCTTGCTCCAATTTTTTTTAAATCAGGTTCACAAGGAGGCCCAATGTAAAATTAAAGTTGCATTAAATATCCGTTGGTAGTCATAGCTGAAACCAAGGGTGGCTGTGGAGTTTAGGGTCCGAGTTCCTATAACAGATGAAACATCCACCATGCACTCGCATGCATGACACAAGCAGGTACAAGTGATTCCTAGCTTCACTTCCCCATCAACATCATCATCTCAAGGACAGACTGTTCAGCCGTAATAAGTGTCTTGTTTTTATTTAGATTATTGTTCTATATTATCCTCGGTCTCGGTCTTGGACCATTTGGGTCTCGGTCCGCCTTGAAGGGGCTGGTCTCAGTCTCGGTCTCGGTCTCGAAACTTCAGGTCTCGGTCTTGGTCTCGGTCTCGGACGATCTGGTCTCAACTACAACACTGCAATTTTGCCTGCTGGTTATGATAAAAGTAAGTTTTTTGATAGCCATGTGTTCAACTGTCATCCATGTGCAACACTGTAAACATCATTTTCAGAAATAAGAAATCATACTGCGCTGCAAGTGCTCAGGTGACCAAGCCCATTAATGGGAACTAGCTACCGGTCCCCATATGGGGGGGGGGGACCATTTTACCTTGAGCACTTAGTACCAGTCCCCAGTCTTGAAGTAATAGCAAGATTGATGTTTCAAGTCCCTCATTCATTTGGATTGTTTTTGGCAGTGGAAGCAAGTGGAAGCCGATGTATGAAGTGCTGGATGCCAACAAGTCTGTGGTGTTGAAGATCAATGGACCTTGCTGTGCCTGCCAGACAATCTGCTGCACTGGCGATGTGGACTTTAAGGTCAGTAGTGATTAGGCAACCACTAAAAAAGTTCTTTCGCAATCAGCATGCACCAACAACCACACGGGGACCAATGGCCCGTCCCACACTGAAGTGGGGGGGGGGGGGATATATCCCATTCCCCCCCCCCCCCTTTCCCCTGGGATTTACACCCTTGAGTGCTTGTATACAGGTTGCATTATGTGGGTTGAAAGTTCAAAATAAAAGGTTCTTGAACTAAAGACGACCATGTCCAAGTGCAACCAAATTTTGGATAGTAGGACGTCACAGGTCCTCATAATTAGTCGGCCATAATTCATCCATTCCCATGTCAAGGTGCTGGTTACCTTGATTGACATCTTGAGATTCAGTGGGGAGTTTTGATCTATTGATGTTGCAGGTGTGTGGGACAGATGGAGTGACCGAGGTTGGTAAGATCTCCAAGCAGTGGGGTGGCTTCTTCCGTGAAATCATCACCCAGGCTGATAACTTCAGCTGTTCTTGTGAGTAGAAATCAAACCCTGTTATCAAACACTATGAGGGCAACTTGGTAGTACAGTGGAACGCCGCTATACCGAACATTTGGCTATACCGAACATCATCCTTGGCTCCTGGTTTTAATGTACAAAACTTACCGAACATCGTTGTTGAAAATAGTCAACAGATTAACAAAAAAAACTACCGGTTGTACATGTATTAAACACTGTTTGGGCCACTTTTGATTCACGAACATCAAACCACCCATGGTTACATCGGGTTTGAATGTTGAAGAGTGATAGATGGCTATTATTTCAGGCATGCAACTTTTCCTCGGATCAGCTGATTTCCTCTTTTTTTCTTCCCATGTGTGCCATTGAAAATAGAAAAACACTGTACTAAGTCTGGGAAAAATTTGAATTTCCTCTTTTTTTGTGATTTCCCAGTTGCATGCCTGTTATTTCCCAAAGGAATAAAAGGGAAAACCACCCGTTGCTAAAGGTTTGTGACAACTCCTCGTGCGGCGGCGGGATGTGAGAAATGCCAGTTAAGTGACTTCACTATTGGTCAAAAGAGGGTATCGGTGGTTCAAAATGGCTATACCGAATGATCGTTATTACCAACACTTTCAGTGAATCCCATGATGTGCGTTATAGCAGCGTTCCACTGTAGAAGATGACAATGTTATTGTCTCTTAAGACCTTGTGTGTGTCGGAAACTCAAAGCATGCTTTACGGCAAATTCCTCAGAATTTGGATGTAACGATTTTGGTTTGCTGTCTGTGGTTAAAGGGAATAAACAACATTTGCTTTTGCTGTAACTTTCAGAAATGGATGGATTTGGGGGGTTAGTGGTTCATAGCAATCGTAGAAAAACCAAGAAAAACTATCATGTTCTTGTAGTCTGGTTCCCTGACCCTACTTAACATGAAACGGATCAGTATAGATGTTGGGAATTGTAAGGTCAGGAAACCAGTCTCTGGCTTGTACCCATATGTGTGTAATCGATTGCAAAACAAAATGCGGTTTAACTAAATATGGTAAATTGGGGGCAGTATTTTAAAAAAAAAATCAATTTTTTTTCCCAATGCTGGTCAGCCGAAAATTGATACAATTGATAATACATGCCATGATTTTACAGGATGCTTTAGACTGTCATTCACTAACAGTCCAGTAAGGTATTGCATAATAATTCGGTAGTTTTGTTTTTTTGATGTTTGCAAATATTGTATATTCCCTTTAAGTAAGAAAACTTAATTAGCCATCAGGCAGTTTACATTTAAAGGGCACACAGGAACATACCAATAAAATATGAAACGCCTTGCTCAAAGTGAAAATGGTATCGTTTTGTAGAAAACAATCATTGAAGGTGGGTTTGCAAATTATGTCCTCTGGCAAACTTTTTTTCTTTTCTTTTTTACATGTGTTGCCAATGGAATCCTGTTATGAGAGCCCGAAAATTGCATAATTTCCCTGTTTTCTCAAAATTTATAGTATCTACTGAGCTAAAACTTCAACATGCTACATGTAGTTGTTATGCACAATACTTAAAAACTCCAGCTACTCTGTGCTCCAAAGGGAAAACTGCAAGAAAGCAAATGATCCTTCATACATTGAAATGGTTTTGGCAAATGTTCATCTACCTCCTTTGACAAGTGTATGTGGATCAACATTTACCCCCTTGTCATTCCCCAGCCCCCAACCGCACCCCCACCCACCCCACCCCACCCCAATTCAAATGTAATGTTGCTTACTCATTTGTGACATTTCTTATTTTCTAGTTCCAATGGATTTGGATGTGCGCATGAAGGCCAACATGATTGGGGCCACTTTCCTCATTGTAAGTCTTTGTATTCTTTTGTTGTTAGGCCTAATTGTTTGCCCATTTATAATCGAACATGTACTTAAGAACAATGGTGTTTTTCAATCCAGAGGAATCTCATGATGCGAACATGTCAGATATCAAAATGTACTCATCTGGTTTGTTGTCTGATAGTTGGGATTTTGGTTTAATACAATTTCTGAGTTAAGTAGATTTCTGTCTCCATTATAAGCCATCTCATTAAATATGTGGGATAAATTTGAGACAAGTTTATTGACAATAGGCACCGTTGTAGCATCTTAGATGCAACATTCTGAACTGATTCTACAGAATGGTCCCACAATAAAGTTATCAGCATTGATTACGGTTGATTTCAGGGAGTTGTTTAGATATCTGCAACTAATACCTGATACAAGAGCCAATTTGTCCTGGATATTTAACGAGATAGCCCTCACGTTGTAATACTTTGACATGTTCTTGCGCTAGGATTGATATGAGCTACATGTCAGTCTCAACCTGTGACCGATTTCACTCAATGGATCTGCGTTGACACACGTACAGGTGTCACCCTGGAAAACGACTCCTAATTTAACCCTAACTCCCTAGGCATTTTTTGCTGGGATGTACATGTTGTAACCTCAATCCTGCAAAATCCTCCAACTGCCTCCATGTTAAAATAGCATACAGCCTCAATCCTGCAAACTCATCCGTTATTTCTTGAATATGGTTCTTGGAGGGGTGACCACTGCCTCAATCCTGCAAAATCCTCCTGCAAGTCAGTGATGACATCCTGGAGCAGTGCCGAGGATTTCAAATATATTCTAGGCCTAAATTTATGCACCGCTGAGCATAAACAACACCAGATCTGCCCTAAGACCTTGACACAGTGCATCCTCCCAAATCAGCCACACATTTTTGCCGTAGAAAGCCTCAATCCTGCAAAATCCTCCATTTTGCAAAGAGGATTTGGGAGGGTTAGGGTTTTGGGCTTTTGAATTTAATGAAGCAGCCTTTGAAATAATGCAAACACACATCAGTTCACATAGAACATAACAAACTTGAGCATGTTGAAACCATTTAGTAACGAATGTATTTTGATGACTATTTCACTTGCACTTGTATGCCAGCGTCTTTTTTTGGTTCAAGAATGAACAAGCTAACATGAGTACGATAAAGAAATCTATATATATAAGAGAGAGTTTAACTCGGCCTCCGAGACGATGTTTGCTCATGAAAGGATCCGAAACCGCGGGCTCCCGTGGCGCCAAAATCGCTCCACGTCCGTGGTAAAATGCGGAGGGTGTCTTCCGCCGGGTCGGATACTTCGGGTCGTCCTGATTTTCCCGTACGGACCGGCGATCCTTTTCGTCTATTTTTCGTGACTGCATTTTGCGCAGGAATTTGCCGTCGTGTGTGCTTTCACGTTGACTGCTTGGCCGCCCCCTGTGATGGCTTTTCTGCGTGTCTAGACTATGCGAGGTCAGCGGCTTCGACGTAGGGGTTCCGTTTACGTGTTCTACTCGGCCGTTCTGCAAAAGCGTTCACCAAATTGTAGTATGGGGTGACCTTGGTAAAATATTTTTTATCCATGGTGCGTGGCCACCAAGTGCCCCTATTCTTTCATATACTTCGCTTGCCACCCCTGCGCCGAGTGCAACGAATACCCAGAAGGACTACCCATTAAGTATGCCTTGCGCGGTCTGACCAATCGAAAGTCTACACTGCGTAGTATTTCCGGCCTATGCAAAACTGTCGATGGCAACGCGTACTGCAGCCTGCTCCACACCCTGGAAACGAGGTTGGGTCCACGGTGCTCGCTATTTGAAGCGCAAGCATGTGACGTCACGTGATAGAGTGCTGTTGCTTCCATAATGTGTTTACAGCTCCATGCTTCCACCACCAAGGCTGAGCGTTGTGAGTTCGCTGTCCGCAACGTATAATTCAGTGTCGTGTTATAATTTCGGGGGTCTGTTTGGGGTCAACGAAGGATCGATGCATTGCTTCAAACATCGCGATCTTAAACGCAGTCACAAAAAAATCGACGAAAAAGTATCCGACCCAGCGGAAGACACCCACATTTTTCCACGGACGTGAAGCCGCGGTCTCGGATCCTTTCAGGAGCAAACATTTCTCGGAGGCCGAGTAAAACTTGCTGTTAGATGGTTGTACCAACTTCAATAAAAGTTACAGACTTTTTCCTCGCAGACGGTCTCGCAAATTGTAAGAAGTTCCAGTTCACGTTTGTTGAAGAGTCCAATACTGAAACTTAATTATGACCTTCCTCCATGATTCAGACCGTTTGTAATTTTATGGTAACGCTCAACATTTTCATTTCAAATGACACCTTCACGTTTTATTGCATTATGATTTAAACCAGCCTTCGCCTGTGTACTACAGTAACCTTTTTACTACGTCTTCCAAATGCGACTGCCTCACAAAAATTTACAGACAGTTGCCATGGTACATAATTATCATGTGCGTAAATCGACCCCCCCCCCCCCACACACACACACACACGCACACACACACACATTTTGAGGCGGGGGCATTGTTTGGTGTCCCCCCCCCCCCACACTTTTTCTTCCCCGAATATAAATATTGTAGCCTACAATAATGATTCTATTGTTCAGAATACATGTAACTGATTCAATTACTCAAAACTCAAAACTTTAAAAGATGATCTTTGGTTTTAGTGGTCAGAAATTGCCTAAGATCACACCACAGAAATTGCTTTTCTATTACTGCATGTCTCCCCAACTATATCCCGCATTTACATTTAACTCCCCACATTTTTATCCCCAACACTACGCCCTACCCGATCTATGATCGGGTAAATCAGCTTGTATATAATATTCGTATATAACTACCCTAGTGTCAGAAATATACCAGAAACTGGGCTGATGTTTGTATCACTTCAAATCCATTGAAAAATTTCTTCCAAGGTATCCTTCCTTGGCATGTAAAATGACCCAGGAATGCGCACTACAGATTGTCTTCATCAACAAGAAGACAGTGCAATGGGGTTTAGATTATGTAATCATTGCAAGAAGTGATATCAGCAGGAATAGGTCTCTCGCAAATGACGTCACTTCCTACTGATTGTCACGTGCGTGGGCAATTTGGGGGTCAAATTTTTGTGACGCGCATAAGCTGCGCGTTATTCAAGGCCATTTTGAGCAACACACACGCTTGTTTAGAACACTTTGTGTGCATGCACATGATTGCGTTGAACACGCAATTGTAATTTTCCTACGAAGATGGCGTCCTATGAGAGAGATCTATAGGGTTCGAGTATTGATTCTGCACTTGTGGAAATTGTCATTGTTTTATGCCATATTTTGTCTTTTCAGGACTACATGTTTTTTGAGCAGAAGGACAACAATTCTTAATGGGCAAGTGAGCTCTGTACTCTTCATCAGGGAGACATTCATGTGGTATGTTGCAAGAATCGGCACAGCAGGAATCCATCTTTAAGTTAGTTACTCCTTGTTTTGATGGACCATTTTGTTCCTTTTTCTTGACTGACATGTTAATCTTTCCATGTACTAAACCTTTGTGTGATCTAAATAGATCCATGGCAGCTAGCTCAGGGTGTTCTTTAGTGATGAAAAAGCATAGCTTGTACATTTATCTGTATTTTGCTACATCTATTGGCATTCACTTTGGATTTAAAATGTAGTTTTAAAGAGTAAAAATTTGAAATTTGGGAATGTCCATTTGTTATGTGTTTTTTATCAGTCACAAAAATGTTTTTATTTTTATATTCAAACCAAATCTAAATACATGTACATGTTGTTCAGAAGTATTAGTTTTCAAAGTACCATTGTGCAAGTAGCGTGATACTAAACTGTGTAAGTGAAACTGTGCAATGGTCAGGATTACCTTCATGCATTGTTTAGGGCATTATGTGGCAACAGCAACATAGAGCTTTATCTTCAGGCAAACTTGAATCCTCGGTCCTGATTGGGTGATCCATGGCAACGACAGTGTATTATACCTAATAGCACGGTCCGTATTGTGCTATGCCGAGATGCGCGCGCTGTTCCTTCTGCACGTACTTGTAATAGAATAACCACTGAAAAAATAGTGTTCCCATGCGTGTTCCATCTTTACTGTGCGTCAAGTTTGCTTGAACATGAATTTGTTTTCCCACTCGCGCTCGTGGAACACGGAAAATGTACTGCATCTTGCGTCCCACATAGGAACACAGATACACTACATTATTCTGTGTTCCACTCGCGCTTGCAGGATAACTAATATTATCTTCAAGTAAACTTGAATCCATGATCCTGATTGGTCGATCCATGGCAACAAGCCGTGCTACATATTTGTAGCACGGCCATGGTCCATACCGCACTCCGCGCATTGCGCTATTCTAAGAAGCGTGCGCCATTCTGTACAAACACGCAAGTGTAATAGGATAACCGTTGAAAAGTTTTTAGTGCATCAAGTTTGCTTGAAGATAAATTCGTTATCACACTCGCGTTCGTGGAACACGGAAAATGTAGTGCGTCTGTGTTGGACACAGATGCACTACATTATTCCGTGTTCCACTCGCGCTCGCGGGATAATATTAGTTATCTTGCGAGCGCGAGTGGAACACGGAATAATGTAGTGCGTCTGTGTTGGACACAGATGCACTACATTATTCCGTGTTCCACTCGCGCTCGCGGGATAACTTATCATATTACATTACTTGAGGGCTCAGTTGCAGTGGGGATTGAAATAGCCATGTTTGTGTACAAACCAATAGAAAGGAAGTTCAAAATTGTGTTGTATTTTTTAGTAGCAGGGATGTGATTTCTCCGGTTTTATCCGGAAATCCGGTTTTTTGGGCCTCAAAAGTCCACCAACGTGAATCGTGTGAATCCGTTGAGAAAATAGGGGGGTAGAATGTGCTAATTAATTATTCATAATGAGTTTTGCTTGCCGAAATATCCGAAATTTACTTACGGACATAAACTTCGTTGATCGATATGTATGCCGCACGCACATATTGAACACCCAATGTGAGAATGAAGTTGAAGACCATGCGGTTGCCATTAGTGCGATTATGTGATTTTTCGCTCGGGGCCGAGGTTGTGGTTATGTAGGTCTAGTTCCTGTCTCGGTACTTAAGATGCACGTGTTGCGAGGGTCAGGTTTGCAGACGAGTGCAGCATGGTACACTGGTACCCTTCGCGTGCTAACAGAATCAATGCTATGATGAAGGATCGGAACCAGTGACTACTGCAAGTACTCACAGGTTCGTTTTCCGTGCGGAATCAATCGGCCGAAGTTGGATCGTAAAAATAGTAAAACAACCATCGATGGAAAAAGAGGATTTCTGAAAATTAATTCACAGAACGTGATCTTCATTTTCTGTGTATGTATTTTCCATTGAAATGACGAGATTGCAAAACTCGAACCTGTGGAGAAACATCGTAGTGTGTTTCTGCAGTCCGGCAGAATTTTCCACACGGGATGGGCCGTACACAGTGCAGCAATGCACACTGATACCGCGCCGGGCCGGCCGTGTGTACGGCGCGTTGTACGGCCGGCCAGACTGAATGTTTGCGGCGCTAGCGGCCATGATGTACGTTAAGCATAATTGTGGAATGACCCACCTCAAATATATTTTTAAGTAGGTGAGGCAAGTTTTAATCACTTTTGATGGCTAGTCTTGATAATTTTTGTGGCGCAAATGAGAATAATCCAGGCACAAAATACATGAAATATAAACGATTCCTTGCTTTAATACTAGTGATACTACAAATATAGAAATGGTGAAATATTTTTTTCCAACAGTACTACCGACGCTATTTTGAAAGGCATGTTATCGGAAGCAGAAGTGATTTAAGTTTACATTATACAATTTTGATTTTATTTTACAAAAAAATTACAAGATCTCCTCTGAAATGCCCCGAACCCACGCCGTGGCTTCGCGGGTTGTTGTATCACAACAAAAATTCCCCCACAGGTTTGAAAAAAGTCCTGGGGAGAACACCATGGTTCTCAACTTTGAGTACAGAAAAAACTTTATTAGAACAAGAGTACATTTTAACAAATAAGGGAAAATTCTTCATAAAATTAAAACAAATCCTGCTTCAGAATTTCAGAGGAAAGTGCCCAGTAATTGCCTCAGATTGCACCACAGAGCATCTAAAATCAAAAATTTTCCGGGGCCCTTAAGCGGGCCCCGGACCCCACGCCGTAATGGCTTCGCGCTTCGCGCTCGCCGGGGTTTGCACTTCATGCATAAAATGTTCAGGTTTTTTTGTTACAGACCAATCACATCCCTGTAGTAGGGTTTGCCAATCTGAGTGAGTTTCATTCAGTGCGTTATCACAGCTGATATACCAAAAAGCAAAACAAATTTTACAAATCAATCCACATGTGCCTACTCTGCAGATGTTAACATGCTTCGGATTTTTTTTCCCCGTCATAACTCCTAGAAAACGCACCAATGCAAGCGCAATTGTTGCACATTGTTGGTTTTGCACTTGGACTACATTCATCAAAAATTCCATTGCTTGTTATTGCAGTATCTTCTCCAAGCACACACATGAATTCAAATATATTTAAAGTGAGGGAGTGAGTGAGTTTTGATGTAACTCTGTATGTTTCGCTGTACCTGAATGAGTTGGTTGAACTGTGTTGTGTAGGGAAACTGTCATTCATGCCATAATTACAATGAGGACAGATTCTCAGCAATTGCGGTGCATATATTGATGCACCTCCAGTGGTATAATGTACATGCTTGTACATGTACTTGCATGAATGGATTATGTGATACATAGTGAATTGTTGAGAAAGCGTTTATAAACAGAAACACTGCACGAATACCAAAGACACAGAGAAATTCATTCAGGTTTTTGTAGAGTTCTTTTTGTATTTTATAGCTGTTTCAATATCTACAACATAGGCCTACAGGGTATTTACATGTAAACTTATAAGCATCTAACCCTTTTTTTCTATTCACAATTGATAGGTATATCTACATGTATATTTTTTGTCTTTTATTTTTTCTAAAATCTTGCAAAATATCGGCTGACCTTGTAAAACGTGAGGGTTTTTTTGGTCGTGTTTTTTTTGGTTTTTTTTTTTACACATGCTATCATATTTTGTATACATATGCTATCACACTGCACACAAAAGCATTATAGCATTTTTACTCTACTTATAGAAATGTATGCCCCCAGTTTGCTTAGACTGTGAAACGTCTACATGGTGGTGTGAAAAAAGGGGGGAAAGTATGTAACTTTTTTTCTATTCACAATTTATAGGTACATGTATGTATTTATATTTTTTGTCTTTTATTTTTCCTAAAACTTTGCAAAATATCGCTTTAAGGTTTTTTTTGTTTTGTGGGTTTTTTTTACTAACATATTTTCTACCTTTTTTTTTGGTAACTCTTGTTAGCGTTTCAACTTTAATAGTGCAAGAAGTTATAAACTTTTGAATATATGTATTTAAAAGTTCACATGAAATGAAAGTTCATATGAAATGGCTGTTCCTAAAATTTGGGCTACATCAATAATGTCATGCCCTGGAAAAAAATATATTAATACTATCACACTGCACATAAAAGCATTCTAGCATTATTACTCTACTTATAGAAATGTATTTCCCCCAGTTTGCTTAGACTGTGAAACGTCTACATGGTGGTGCAAAAAGAAGGAAACCCACTTCTGACAGGAATTTTAACCAACTTACTTAACATATTTGAACTGGTTTTTTTGTTAATTCAGTGAAGTATAGCTCTTCAACCATACGTGGTGAAAAAAACTTTCAAAAAATGCAAGAATAGTGTTATTATACTAATTTGAATACAAGTCACCAAAATCACTGTTGTCCACTTGTAAGTCTTGTGTAGTGTTTTTGTCTTCAAATCAAGCTCCGGAGCTCAGTCAAGCGGATGGAAAAAGCCGTCCATGGACAAACAGGTTTGGCACATGAAATTTGTAAACTACCATATCTCAGAGACAAAATATGAACTTGCAATCATTGTTTCGTCAACTATGTTTAAAGATCAATATTTTAATACCATTAAACTGAATTTTGAAATATGCTCAACAAGTAGGTGAACATTTGTATTAAAAGTAGGTTTTCTTCTTTTGCACCACCCTGCAGTTGTGGGGTTTTTTTTCTATTCAGTGTAATTCACTTGTTATTGAACACTGACAGACCTGTAACATCGACATCGGAATATTAAGTCTTTCGCAGAACACTGCAAAAACTGTAGTGTTAATTTAGCACCAATCGGTATCTATATAGTACAACACCGGTAAAATTTAACACCAGATGGTCCTATATAGATACCAATGGTGTAAATTTAATACTGCGGTTTTTGCAGTGAACCACTTATCAGTATCAGTATTCTTCCTCAGGAGACTAAAGAGGCTATCCTAGAGTTACTACTTCAATAGTCGAAGCTTATTATCAGGCTGAACTCATAGCATGAAATATTGGATATACAATGTAGTTGTAGTTTCGTCGACCTAATACTTTTTATCTACCATTCATTATTTAAATTGAAGCACTGCGTTTTTATTCACTGTATTATTATTATTACCAAATATGGGCAAAAATTGTTCCTAGTCCTGAGAACACCAAGAAAATACCACAGTCCTAAAATAGGTTTGACAATTTGTAAACTCTATAAAGGTTGAATGATCTTAATGGGAAACAGCGAATCACTTGCCCCTCTGGGCCCCACCTATTTCTCTCAACCAGAAACGTGATCTGAAGGATTTTTATAACATTCTGTATTAAAGAGCTAGGATGGATCGACTGTTACTGAAGCACACTGGTTAGGTATGAATCTGATTGGAATTTAGATCACTAAAGAATCAATGTTAGGCAGAGCCCTGGCGTTATTGCCATAACATTCCAGTTCAGTAAAATTGGTTGATAAACGTCATGTCACAACACACGGTATTAGGTTTGAAGTGGGTTAGACTCTCACTAGTCTTGACTTGTTCGTATAATCAATTAATTATTTACTAGGTGTGTTTACTTTTAATATCATATACCTTGTATTTAAAGAGTGATTGAGTTTTTATATTCCAGTTTGTATAAGTAGAGATGATTGTATTCGCCCAATTGATTATACTACATATAAGTAGTGACTTTATCAGAAGGTATATAAAGGAATGTTTGTACATGTATATAATTGCTTATCTGTATATCGGGAATAATGGACCTCATACTTAAATCTTAGGTTTTAAGCTTCCCTTAATTTTAACTGATACATTTCAGTACTTCATAGGCTATTATTTAACACGTTTTGATTACTTGAAAAGGCACGATTCTTGTGCCATTAGAATTCAAAAACTTTTTTGAAAAATCAGATACGTAAAAGAGGCTTCGTTTTTGTCAGTGGACTGTTCCATTGAATTCATATTGAAGGATAACATGGCGTAGTTAATATTAATACCGTGTGTGAAAAAGGGTACTGCAAACCAGTGTTGATTAGACGTATACTTTTTAATCACAGACTATATTGTATTGTCTTCACGAATAATCTGTAACCTGTTTGGTCATGTTTTCTACATATAGTTAATGTAGGCTTTCTACAGTTTGGCATCAGCTATCTTTTTGCTGTACAATTATTTTTTGAATTTTTATTACATTATTCTAGTTGTGTTAGACTACAAAATGTATTTTCAAGTATTCTTCCAATGATTATAATTATTGCACTTACTTTACTCACACGTATTGAAACATTCTCATTAGTATATTGTTGCGTTGGAGTGGAAAATAAAGATTTTTTTCTGAGAATGAATGACAGTTCTTAGCGTTTGGAAATGTACTTAGAATTACAAGGAAAAAAAGTACCCCAAAAGACAGAAAATTGTACCAACTATTGTAAAACTTATAAAGCCACTTTTCGCGCAAATGGCAGCCACATTGGATTGCCAACATTCATTGTACATGTATTGGTAACATGACTATGACTTGAAGTCTGAAGTGAGTAATAAGAAGTTTTGGACAGAGAAAAAGTGGTTTTGATTCGCCTTAATGCCTATGCCGTTTGTTTATTTTTTTTCCCAAAATGATAAAATTTTATCATTACTACATGAAGCTTGTTTTGTTTGTATTGGTTTCTATGGAAACCATTGCAACTGATAACTGAACATTTTGATATTTGGCCAAAGAAGGTGTCTAACACATCAGGTCAATAACCCTGCACAATAGTACAATTGGAACGGGGAAGCCAACGTGCGTGGCAGGGTTGGGAGTATACAGCGGAGGACATCAGGGTGGTGGTTGGGGTGTTTTAAATGCCAAGCTTTTTGAATGCAAATATCCTTTTGCGTGGTTATTTCATCCGGCACACGATCGGGATCGTGCATCTTACATCAACCTTGGTGAAATAAACACAAAATGGTGATATAAACAGCTAGCATGGTTCCCACGCTCATGGAAAATCCTTCAAAAAAGTTGTCATGGAAAACTTATGGAATATTGGGAATTGAAAAAGTCATGGATTGGAAAAGTCGTAGAAATCAAGATTATGTAGGGGTTATTTTTGATGGGCCGCTTTAAGGATGGCTGTAAGCATGGGCGTCAATCGGTGGGGGGGGGGACAAGTCCTCCCGCCCCCGTACTTTTTAAAGGGGGGATATATAATTTGTCCCCCCCTCCTTACTTTTTTCATCCCCGAATAAATATAGTAGCCTACATTTTGATTCTATAGCTCCGATGATACCGTGACTCCAATTTCGAAAATGATGTTGAAATGATGATCTTTTGCTAAAAATGGTTAAAGTGGTAAGAAATTGCCTCAGAGTACCACAGAGTGTCTGGAATCTAATCGGAGCCCGATAATTAAGCGGGCCCGAACCCCCACACAGTTACGGCTTCGCGCTACGTACTCGCAGGATTTCTAATCAAGGTGTGTCTCTCCTTCCCCTCCTCCCCGCTTTTGAGAAGCGATTGACGCCCTTGGCTGTAGGAAGAGGTCAGGAGGCCATTATTAATTAATTAAAACTTATTTTCAAAAGCTAACAACTGGTTAGCTAGCGTTGTTCCAGGCGGTCTCTCGGCTTTTTGTCGAAGGGAGATAATCGGGCCCTGCACCCACAATCAACGCGGCTACGTGCGTGTACCACCGACTCTTGCCCGTACGAACGGTTCGGTACTACATGTAACACAACCAGCAAGCACACACACGTGAGTACGGACTGTACGCATGGTGTAATAAGGCAGTAAATGTAGGCCTACTGTGGTCTGCGTGTGGGTGTACGTACGTACGTGTGGGGGATATACGCGCCGCGTGGCCTGTCGAACGGCCTGTTGGGTTACGCGGACGTACTAGCTCATGCATGTACTGTGTGTGCATGGCTGTTGTACGGGTGGGTGAGTGCACGTGCGTACGTACATGTACAAGCATAGCCAACTGTGAAGTTACTTTCTCACTAGCAGCGTACGGGCATCGATATGTGCACGCAATTATGCCTTGCCAAGTTGATTAGGGATTTTCTTATCGGCGATTTTTTTTTTTATCGGCGAATCGATAAGCCCAACGCCTTGGTCAAGGCTAATGGTTAGCCAGCTAACATCAGCGGTTCATCATAATACCAAGCAACTTTCTCATATTTTAGTGCTGGAAAGTCCTGGAAAAGTTATGGAATTTGGTTTTTATATTTTCGGTAGGAACCCTGAGGTAAATAATGAATCAGGTTGACCCTATGGAAATGACACAATTCTGCTAGATGCACTTCAAAAATCTGCTAGATAAAACAAAAATCTCAAAATACTGTTCAAAACAAATCTGGTATATTTTTCTGCTAGGATAACCGATTTTACAGAATTCTGCTAGAAATCTGCTAAAATTTACATTCTGCCAGACTTTCTGCTAGCTTCGTTTTTTTTTCAATATAAAATCTGTCAGATCCAGCCGACAATCGGCTATAACGGTCACCATGTATGCAATGGGACCAGAGCGTGCGGTGGGCGGGGTTGAAGATGGGTTGTAAATTGTTGCAGGATTTGGAAGGTCATAAGCGAGGGTCGTAAAACGTATAACAAATGGGTTCTCATCGGACAGTGGAAAGTGGTCTGGTGTCTTGACTATTTTCTGGAAGGACCAAGTCATCAAGGGCCACACATGTCAGTATATAGCTAGTTCTAATGTGTACTTATGCATGTTACATCTTCTTTGGTTGACAATTCAAAACTTTTTAAAGGATTACTTCACTGAGCTGTGTTTTTATCAAAAAAAAATTATAAGGCATATGTCTTCTGTGTTTTTTTTTAAATACAATGTTGTAAAATCATCAATTAATCAAGACACACATAAGACATGAGCCAAATTAAATTTTGAAAGCTATGTACCGGGTTGTAATATTTCATCAGTTGTTTTGTTGAATACCCTGGCTTTAATCTGAATTTCAAAATGATCAGTTCTTCAAAATATCATTATTAAATCATTCATCAATGTTGCTCAGACTTTTTTTTATGAAATGACTTTACAAATCGATTCGTCTCATTTCAAGATTGTCACTATAATGTTGAATCTTTGCATGGGCAAAATGAAGACACTGAGGTGGTAGGAGATGATTAGGTGATTGAAGACGCGTGATAATGTCCAACGCTTGCCAAATCTGGGCTCATTTTTTCCTAGCCGGGGGAGTGGGGGTGGTGGGGGTAAAAGGGTGGAGGGACACAAGGCAGTGTTGTTGTCGAGTCACTTTAGTCGAATCAGAGCCTGAGTCAAAGCTTTGAGTCAAGTTCGGGTCCGAGTATCGAATCATTTGGTTCCGATATACATCGGAATTGTTCTTAAAAGTTTGGGTTTTTTAAGTAAATGAGTTACTTGCGAGTCAGGAGTTATTAGCGTCAAGTCAGAGTCATGATGATCGAGTCCGAGTCTGAGTCACTGAAATTGCGACCCGAGTCGGACTGGAGTCCTGGACTCGAGTCCAACAACAAGGTGTTGGTGTTCCCACCCTGTCACCCTCAACCTTAGTTACGCCACAGTGACGGTGATTATTGGGTGCATGGCGAGTTTTTCGTGGAGATGTTGAACCGTAAAGACCTGAAAAACGCGTAAATCAAAATAAAGAAGAAAATTACATGTTGCTAGACTCAACAAGACGGGAGATAAAATGCTCCCAAACTTTTAACACAATATCACCACGTTTAATTCCGATCAGGTTGGCTGTTCGACGTGACGGGAAGCTACAAGACAGTGTTCTTCGCATTAGCGGGGATAAACTTCACCTGCTCTCTGCAAATGTTTCTTTTCCCTGTGCTTAAGCGACTGGAAAAGAGGAAAGAGGGTAAATCATCAGAAACACACGAGGAAGGATGAACTATATCTAAAATGTTATTCATATCACTTTTGTGAATATATGAAGTACATGTATTACAAAATCGACGACAGCAAACTGCAAAGAATGCATTGCATCGAACATAGGTAACCAGTATACATTTTTTATAAGGGCAGTTAAATAATATCATAGGGGACATACTTTTTGCCGTCTTTTTAATTTAAGATATCGTTCATCAGTTTCTCCTTGCAGATTATAACGATGAGTTGATTGGAATTGTTATTGCTTTGAGACATAAAAGAAATCATCACCATCGAGTCAAAAAGATCTGGCGTATACACTTAAATAGTTTCAAGCCTCCGTTTGCTTACATCGACCTAGACCTAAAAGGTCACGACAAATATACGAAGTCTGTATCCAGAACAAATCATCTATAATGATTTTTAATATATAACATTTGATGTTATTTTTGGAATGTGTATAATGACCTGCTCGCCTAAAGGCGATACTGACATAGTTTGCGTTGGCATTGAAACAGTGGAACAATCATGAGCTTAGACCATTGGGTTTTTGACGTTATTTGTTAAGCAACGCATGCATGTGAGTCTTTACTTCATAATTGTAGTCCCGATTTTGTTCCAATGTAGTGATGTTGTGCAAACAGCGAAAAGTCAGGAATATGAGGATCTATTAAAGTAAAGGTAAAGGTAGGGGTAAAGGGGACGAACCTGTATTCACAGGAACGGAGTGCCCATCTCTCTTTCGAAGCGATTGGGCCAGACTCATATGCTGCTGTGGGGGGATCGCCACACCTCCACAGCGAGTCTGTTACCTTCCCAGCATTGAATAATGCCTGTACCCATTTAACAACTGGGTCGAGAGGAGTAATTGAGGTAAAGCGCCTTACTCAAGGGCACAACACGCATGGCCACGGCGGGGCTCAAACCCACAATCTCACGATCATGAATCGTGCCCTAGCGCTAGACCACACGTACCCAATCTTTGGACAGATTCATGTTCTTAAGATCATGTATAACCAGAATCTATTAGTAGTCCGGCAGCCAAAAGCTGCTTTTTACCTGAGCCGTGTTCCAATTAGGGATATATAATCTTTGGACCGATTCTTGTTCTTTAGATCATGTTCAACCAGCATCTACAGGGTGACCTTCTGTGAAGGTTGGGCATTTTTTATTAGAGATATAAATGAACATTTCCTCTAACTATTGTAATCAGAAAGTCCCGTTTCGTAACTTTTCATAACTATGATGGTGGCGCTGTTTATTTTTTCTCATTATTTGTTATTGCTAAGCTTTGTTAAATTACATACAATAAAACAAAACATGATGACCTTTTGTTGTTGTTCAGGAATACTTTTTTTTTCTTTTTTTTTTTAGAAATATTTGTTTCAAAAGAACAAATCATTTAATACTTTTAAATCTGTGACAGAGGATGTCCAGTCTGATTCCTTCTGGTATAGTGTGTACTATGCAATCTTGTTTGGGTCTGGGTGTACACACATGTAAACAACCTGAGAACCACATGGTTGTTGCCGTTATGGAAACATCGCACAATATTTTCAATGATGGAGGCACTGTTAGTTGAATACAGATTTTAATGAGGGTTTAGCCTTGGTCAAGGCGCTAGGTGTTATTCATCCGGCCGTAGCGCGGTAAACGATATCTTCGCTAGCGCTATGCATTGTTTTCCAAAGCTGCTGCTAATTGTTCATATTTGGTTATTTCGCATTTTCTTTGCAATTGTTTTGATACACACTTGTGAAATGGTACAACCCTGCTAGACTGATTCTCTGACATTACAATTCCCCAAAGTCTATAAACTGCTCCGTTTAATCTTAAGTGGGGTCAGGGAACCAGACTACAAGAGCATGGTTAATTTTATTGAATTTTCCAACATCTCCGAACCCCAAACTTGAAGTCAGTTAAACAATATTTGCTATAACACATTGATCCCCTACATATCTCAAAAGAATTTCTGGAGGGGGGGGGTGTTCCCACAGTCCCATATCTCCATATCGTGCTACTACGGTAGCACAATCACGTCACTCATGCATAACACGCGTTCGTTTATAGGCATGAGACGTAATGACGTCACACTTTGTTTACATGTGCGCTTTAATTCTACGTGGTAGACGGTCCCTACTTCACCTAGCGTCCCGCTGCCGACTTCGCTCCCATAAGGCCAAAAAAAAAAGTCTCCGGTTTCTGGTATGCGCGCGCGTCGCCGTAGCCATACATCAATGAAAGATGATGTCTCAAAACCGCCAAACTCACTGGTTTGACTGGAATCCTGCTGCTGCACATCACAATTTTAACGGGTTTTTAGATTGGGTTATGGTCGAGAATAAGCTTTATGTGGCCTCTCTGGACTCCCATATATTTGCACTAAGTTTAGTCGGGCACCATTTGCAGTCATCAGCCGTCATTTGAAGCAAATAAATCAGGTAAAAAAAAAAAGCCGCGTCGCCGCACCACTTTTTGGGCAAGCTCCATACCAGAAACCGGAGACTTTTTTTTGGCCTAAAGGGCATATGTAAATAAAGCCATTAAATACGTTTTAAACGAAGTTAGTAAGATATTGCGACGAGTCATCAACAATATACATGCATCAACATGAACTGTGTAGGAACATTTCTTAGTGCCAAGGCACTCATGCTCTAGAATATCAGAATCCAATTGGCTAGCACTGTTAGTGGGCGCGGCTTCAGTCATCTATTGAGCAATACTGCATTTTGATTGGTTAATTCATCCTCTGTACTTTAGCAATGGTGTGCATTTATAGTTAGCAAATGCATAGGCATCACGTTGCATATAAAAGGCAGAGTGTGAGAGAATAAAACTCCGATTTTCGGGGATTTCAGGCCGCAATACCCCTTTAACCCTAAAGGGGCCGGGTTATTTTGACCAGCTCCCAGCCGGGGGGGGGGGGGGGGGCCCCGATTCCGCCCCCCCCCCCCTAAGATCTCGGCCATCGAGTGACGAAAATTTTTGAAACTCGGTACATGCATAGAGCAACTCTTCCTAAACATACCCAAGAAATTTCATGACTATAGGTTAAAGGGTTTTGGAATTATGGCTAATTAATTATTCATATGTACGAATGGCAATTCTGCTCTGTGTACACGACGTATATGCGAAAATTCAGTTTTCACGGCGCGTAGCGCGGGAAAATTTTTCGCTACGCGGCAACCCGTGGTCCGATTTTTATGTTTTTGGTATCAAAAGATGCGCAATGCTCGAGGTTAAAAAGTCATAACAGCTCGGGTCGCGAAAAAAATTTTTTTAGAGGCTATCACGGAAAATGTTGAGGGGGGGGGCGGATTCCGCCCCGGCCCCTTAAGGTTTAAACAGGCTTGTGAATAGACAAATATATTGTGTACACGGCTAGATAAGATAAGATACATGGGTAGGGCGCTGCATGGAATTTGTCCGTATTGTTTTCGATCGGTTGCGATTAACCAGCCTTATTCCCTCAACCTCACACTGACCTTTGGCCTTAGTCACATGGACAAGTGCAACTGATACTTGCCCTCACAGTTGAACCATGGAAGTGCAACAGAATACGTATGTGCCTTAGTTTTGGAATAAGGTTTCTGGAATACAGAATAATATGTGCTTTATGCTCGGGATCAAGCGCGCACTCCTCTTCTTCAGTGAGGTCCTTGCAAAAGATATGTGCTTAACTGGTGAGTTGAAATTGATTGAGCTATAATACAAAATGCAATTTTGTTGAAGACGTTAATATTGTTCGATAATAACACTGCACTTTATTGGGGCACATAATAGTCCTTGTTGAATGGAACGGTCAGTCTTTCACCTCATGAAACCATTCCTTCCATTGCACTCAGAAACGTTTTGAGCCAGTGCTTACCCTCGTTGCAGTTCTTACCACAACAATATGGGGGATGATCAAATGGCCCATCGCCATGGATTTACGTCCGTGGACCGGGCCAACGATTTTCGATTGATGGTAAAGTTAAGTTTAATTTGCGAAATGAAGAGATCTATTAACCTATGCCATGTTAAGAATGACTTGTCCCCTGACCCCCATCTGATGACCTAGGGCAGCTTTAGAACGGTCCCACGACGGACAATAACTTGGTACCATCAAACCCTTTGTGCTCAAATAGATAGTTAAACTCCACCTAGCTCCCGGTTTAAGCACACTGGCACATGTTTTGGGTAAGAAGGCAGCTTCGGACATAATGCTGCTCTGCGCCGCGCTGCTTTCTGTGCGGTGGCTCTCTGTGACAAGTAATTTTATTGTAACATTTTTATATCCCTCCACCTGAAACCGATGTGCAGGATTTTATTGGATTTTACATATTGCTCTTATTATTGACTTCCCAACGATCGAGGTTAATTTCATTCTTCCAAAGCTCCTTACCATGAACTCGCCCAGATCACCGATGCAGACTCGGGAGAAGAAAACTCCCGAATCCCGGGAAGGTGGCTGGGGTATCGTGGTGGTCATTGCTTCCTACTCCATCAACGTGCTCGTGCTCAGTCTGTTGCGCTGTGGAGGAGTCTTGTATCAGAGCTGGATGGATGAATTCGAGACCGGTGCCAAGGAAATTGCGGCAATTCAGAGTATTCTCTCCGCAATGACGTGCTTTTGTGGTAAGAGAATGTTACAATAAGAGGTAGTACAGAAGTTGTTTATGGCTTCTAGCCCATATAAGTCAGGTAATATCATTGGCACTGTGAGAGAAACTGTATCAAACTGTATCAAAAGAGGAGGGTCTATTTCCTCCTAAATGAAAACTGTTTTCTCCTTTTTTTGGCTAAGTTGGATGAATCAATTGTGATCGTTGAAAAGTCAAGTGGTTTTCTTTTACTATGATTATACAGGGTGTATAAACAAAGGAAACCCAGATGTATTAAAATGTAATTTATAAAAACGGATGACTGAGCATTCGTTGTCATTCTGTCAAGGAACAAAATCTGTACTGGGCCAAGTTTGTGCAAAAGGGTCACTGGTATTCTGGGCATGTGGGACGGCTTAATTTAAAGATTAAATTTAATTTAGAACAATTTATTCAGTTTTGACGCAGTGATTTAACCACTCTCATTTTTTAATTTAACCCCTCATGGCCCAACGCCTTCAACGTGGTCACTACCGCTTTCCACACAAAGCTTAGCAGGAAGTCTAGTCTATTTCAACCTTTGCATAAAACAGTCAGCATGCAATCTTAGCCAGGTAAAACTTGGCCCAGTACAACGAATGCGCAGTCATCCGTGGCCACACAACCACGGTGTCATTGGAAAGAAGATACATTGACGTTTCACATGATCTTTAACTTGTTTGAATATATTGATTGGATTTTCTATCATGTACATTTACATCTGCAGGGGTTCCCTTTTTTTGATACACCCTGTATATCCAACGCTTAAATTGTACTCGTATTTCCATATTCCCCAAGGCCTTGCAGGTGCTGTTCTGTGTAAACGCTTCGGCTGCAGGTTTTCAGGAATTTTTGGAGGAGTTCTGTGGTTTCTTGGTCTCTTCTGCAGCTACTGGGTGCAGAACATATTTCAGTTGTACGTCACAATTGCAATAGCAGGTAATTACAAATTTGAATTGAATGGATCCCAACTAAAGAAGTGGAGGTGAGAAAAAAATGGCCTAAGGGGGTGGGGGTGGTGGAGTCATGTTCTTTGACAGTTACTAAACGTAAAGGCAAAATGTTCGCAACTCACTGTACACTTCATTAGGCCAAAAAAAAGTCTTTGGTTTCTGGTATGCGCGCGCGTCGCTGTAACCATGCGCGTCCGCAAAATGATTTTTTTTTCAATGACAGATGTCTCTTAACCGCCAAACTCACTGGTTTGACTGGAATCCTGCTGCGGCACAATTTAAACGTGTTTTTAGATGGGGTTATTATCGAGAATAAGCTTTATGTGGCCTCTCTGGACTCCCATATTGCACTAAGTTTAGTCGGGCACCATTTGCAGTCATCAGCCGTCGCCGCACCACTTTTTTTGGGCAAGCTCCATACCAGAAACCGGAGACTTTTTTTGGCCTTAGAACTCAACCATCTGATAAAATTGTTACTGGTATGTGCTTGCCATGGGCGTGTGGATACAATTCCATCAAAGTGTCGTTACTTTGAGTATAAATCGATTGGAGGAAGATTTTTGTGAAATGATCCTTGAATTGTTTACAATTTTGTGTTGTGTGTTTGTTAGGTGTTGGTGTCGGAATTTCATACACTTTTGGGATAGTTTCAGTGGCAATGCACTTCAAAAAGAGGTACAAAACTGCCAACGCAGTGGCCTTCTCTGGGGCAGGGATAGGAATCATGGCCGCTCCTCCGATAGCCCAACTTCTGCTGGACAACTATGGATGGAGGGGAACTCTCTTCATCATTTCGGCAATCATGGCCAATAGCATTGCGTGTGGCGCTCTCTATAGGCCTCGGCGCAATGTTCAGCGCTCCCCAAAAGAATTACAACTAAATAGCGAAGATCACGAACAAGAATCAAGGATTGATGAAGTCAGACCAGAAAGTCCAACAAACGCGACAGATGCCAGTGGTAACGAACCCGTGATCTTCCAGACATCTACCGTTGCCATGAGGTCCTGCAATGACGATCCAGATGAGATATGCTACATATCTGTTGACCAATCTAGTAAACGTGAATATGCGTCGTTTATGGACGCACGGAAGCTGAACCAAGCTGGTAGTCTGTTACGCAGATTTTGTTCCGGACTTAGCATCAGAGTATTGATGAAAAACTATCGCTTCCTTCTGGTGTGTTTAGTGTCAGTTGAGTTCGCCCCTTCGTACCTTTCATTTGCTTTATTCGTCATTCCCCGCGCACAGAGCATTGACGTGGCGCCCTCCAGTGCTGCGTTCCTCGTTAGTATTCTAGGCATTGGGACTCTACTCGGACAGCTTGGTAACGGATTGATGCTGAGCTGCAGGATCTCAGCAGAACACGTACTGGCAATCTGCGTGGCTTTGTCGGGTGTTTCGTTGCTTGTACTGAACGTGGACGGCTACGTGTACCTGGCCATTGCTTCATTCTTACAAGGCTTTGCCAGTGGGGCCTTCTTCGCCATAGCTTCCGTCTTGATACTGCGTTATGTGGGTTTGGAGGGGTTTGCGGTTGGTACCGGATGGCACCAAATATCTATTGGCGTTGGTCAACTACTTGGACCCATCGTAGCAGGTACGTAAAGAGTGGCATAAGCGATCTCTGTATACTAATTGACAGCGCGCGCCCACGCATTGAAGCAGCCTGCCGCCAGTCTTGGGTCACACATGACGCATGCGCAGTAAATGCGAGTTTCTTTTTGATGGAAACTTGTATTTGTTATTTTGTTTTTAAATTCATAACATAGAGAGCAGGGAATGTTCGTACTTATAAGGCGGCTCAAGTCCTGTTGTCGACACTAAGTACACCAAGACACTTAACCATTATTGATTCGTCATTCGGATGGGACGTAAAGCCGTAGGGCCCGTGCATTGTGTCCATCATCATCATCATCATCATCATCATCATCATCATCATCATCACCATCAGTGACAGCTCAGTCTCGGGAGACCATGCTTGATACGCCCAGGAGTGTTGCCTTTTTGTAGGGTCTTGGCATCGTCTGCTGTGGCTGTACAGACCATTGCGCGAGTGACAGTCCATGTTGCAATTGATGAAGACGTACGGAGAAGACCAGTTGCAAGGGTTGATTCCGCACGTTTCTTTCCCACCCTCCAGCTGTGAAATGTCCGCACGTCTGCATCTGCGATGCACTTGCAAACAGTCTGACGCCAAGCATCTCAATCCATGGCCTGTATCCCCCAACTGTCTGGAGAGATAATGCAGGCTTTCAGATCCCTCTTGCAGGCGTCGTTGTATCGGAGTGAGGGCGACCAACTCGTCTGGTGCCAGTGGTCAGCTGTCCGTACAGGATGTCTTTTGGCAGCCCCCATCCTTCATGCGTCGGACATGTCCCAGCCATCAAAGGCGGCGTTGACTCAGTACGGAATATATATGCTGGGAATGTTTTTATCATGCTGCAGGATGTCACTGTGTGGAATATGGTTATGACAGCTGATTCCGTGGATGCGCTTGAGACATCGCATAATTAGGGAAGGCATTGAGCCGGCGCTCGATCTTGCCTCACGTAGGGGGTTCAGGACTCACTTCCGTAGAGTACGGTGCTGAGAAGGTAAGCCTGGAAGACTATGATCTTGGTGCGTTCTTTCAGCGCTTTTATCTCCCACACTCTCTTAGTCAGTCTAGCCATGATGGTGTTTGACTTTCCAAGCCGTCTGTCAAGTTTGACGTCGAGCGAGAGGTTGTTGGTGCATGATTGTCGATCCCAGGTAAGTGAAAAGGACCACATCTTCTAGGACGACGTTGTCGATTCTAATGGAGGGGGCATTACTGACGCTTTGTACACTGATGTTGGTTTTCTTCAGGCTTATGGTGAGCCCGAACTGCCAGCAAGCGTCGGTGAAGTGATCTCCCTTGTTGGTCACAAGTGCTGTGTCGTCAGCAAACAGCATCTCCCTGAAGAACACTGTCCCCACCTTGGTCTAGTCTTTGGGCGCAGTCGTGCCAGGCTAAACAGCTTCTCTACCTAGTGTGCAGACAGACACCGTCAGTGGACGAGTCAATGGGGTACGAAAGGAACGGGGAAAAGAAGGTCTCGAATAGGGTTGGCCCCAGTACTCAGCCCTGCATACCACTGTACTCACGATTGTTGACGGGGAAGGACTTCGAGAAGGATCCGTCATACAGGACTGTTCCTTCATGCCGGCATGGAAATCACAAAGTCTTCATGTCGGCATGGAGATCACCATGCTGCGGAGTTTGAATAGATCCTTCCTGCTGACCAGGTCGAAGACTTTGGTGAGGTCTGTGAACATCGTGTAGATAGAGCGGCTGGGCTCTGCTCTTTTCTTGGAGCTGGCAGAGAGAGAAGATTTTATCGGTTGTCAACCTGCCTGCTCTGAAGCCGCATTGGGATTCTGGGCAGACGTGATCCGCTAGTAGCTGCAGCCTGCCGTGTATGTTGAGGAGAATGCGAACATACTCCTTGCCAACGATACTCAGGAGGAATCAAGATCCCTCTGTATTTGTTGCAGCCACTGCGGTCGATATTGTTCTTGGAAAGTGTCAAAATGGTGGCGTCTCGCATTTCCTGGGGGACTGGACCTTCCTCCAAGCAGAGGCAGAGTAGCTCGTTTATTGGCAGAAGCAGGGCAGGTTTCTACCTTGAGCTTTGTCATCAGGGATGGAGTCGATGGCTTTGCTAAGCTCCTCCATATTGGGCACTTCGTCCAGCTCCTCCATGATGAGCTGATCCTTTGCACACGGCAGCGTCAGAGACTTACGGTTCACGGGACTGCAGTTCTGAGCAGTTCTCCACCCATCTGGCCGTCGGTTCCTCGCGGTCAGTGATTTCAGGGGGGGGGGGGTGTCCCTTTCACAGCAAAGCCTATATAGGGCCTTCATAATGCCGTTTTATGCCGCGGACGTTTCCAAACTCGGCACTACACTGGATTCCCTCGCACAGTTGCTGCCAGTAGTCGTTGCTGCCAGTAGCAATGCATTGTGTCGTGCTCCGAGCACTCACGAGCGCTGCGAGTGTCTGTTCGTTTGGGCATCTCTTATATACCAAGAAAGCTTCACGTTTGGCCTCGATTGCTGGTTCCATTGTTGAAAGGTATGCGTTGAGCCAGTCCTGGCTGGGCCGTTTTTTCTTGCTAAATGTGGACATGGCTGTGCTGTACATGGCATCCTTCCTGGCGTTATGCTCTGACAGGTCCTGGAGAGCTTGGTCCAGGGTGGACCTTGACAGGAACCGACATCTGCGCAGTGTTAATGCGGGGACGACCTTTTGGCCTGGAGTTGTGCAACGTGCGTGGTTGTAGACGCACTTTGCAGCATACAAGGGCGTGGTCGGTGTCGCAGTCTGCACTGTGGTAGGTTCTGGTGAGCGCCTGGTGATAATTATGTCAGGTCGGTGCCAGCGATGAGACATGGGGTGCTTCCACGACACTCTGTGTGATGGTTTACACTCAAAGAAGGTGTTCGTATTAACGCTGAGATTTTGGTAGGAGCACAGCTCCAGAAGTCTCTGACCGTTGTCGTATACCTTCCCCGTGCCATGGTGTCCGAAGTGTATGGCTTTGAAGAACTGGTCCTTTGTTTCGCCCGATGAGGTGAGGGTGGGGACACTCACACTGATGATGTTGACAGGACCTGCAGCAGTGCCGAGATGGATGGACTAAGGCGCTCGGTGCCCCTGAGGGAGGCTCTACCGCAGCCAGGATGGTATTCTTAATGGCGAAGCCAACTCCTTTCTAAAAGGTTATCTATCCTTTCAGAAGAGGGTGTAGCCCTCCTCTCTCAGGGAGCCGCTGGGGGCGAGCCTGGTTTCTTGAAGGGCAACTATAACTGATTTTAAGTCTGGTGAGCTGCAGTTCAACTCTTGAAGGTCATCGGAGATGCCCGTGCGCATGGTGCGCACGTTCCAGTTGAAGTCTGAAGTTTGATGCCTAATAGCCTTAATTAATACTCTTAAAAGTCTTAATTTTCTTCTTTGTTTTCTTGTTTCGTTTTTCTGGTGCGGGTCACGTCTGCGTGTTGTATCTAACAGTACACTAAGCTCCGTGCACCCAGTGAAGCAGGCAGACGTTGGCGGGCCGACGTCCTACTAACCTGGGGCAACCCGGCTTGAGGCAGGCGGCAGTTGGCCAATGGGACGCGATGGTCCCTCCCACCGTCGACGCTGACCCGTCGATCCCCGTTCCCTACGCCTGTTTGGTGGGACTTATAAACCGTAATACTGCCAGCTTCCGTGTTGTTTTGAGAGTGAGGCTGGAGTGGCCTCAGTATATCTCCAGGGCGCATGCCCGGGCAGAAAGTATGGAGATCCTGGGTTGCCCAGTCGTCAGAATCCCCCTCTCGGTCTTGCAGATGAGAATGCAACGGAATGCAGAGCACGACGTTTTGGCATTAGCTTAGCTGAAGGAGCTGCAGAAACGGTGTTTGCAAGGCACCGGTCCGTCTTCGGGGCTTCACTCCTGATTAGTTAGGTGTACTCCTTTACACGTGGCCGTTGAGTCAGATAGGGACCCCCTTCGCTCTGGCCATTGGCTGCCTGAAGCAACTCATCCGTCAATTGGCGCTTGGAGCCAGCGCGTGAGAGATTTAGGAGATGGATGAGAACCAGTGATGCCCGTCCACTCTACCAGGAAGGCTGCAGCTACCAGACAACAACAGTGCTATGTCTCCCTAGAGCTCTCAACACCCCATGTGTTGCGTTTAATGTACGTAAAAGAACACAGTAACACTCATGAATCGCTATTAAGAGAAGGCGTTTGCATTGGTGTTTCTGGTGTTGCGTTTATCTTCAACCATATGAAGGCAGCATTTGTAAGGAAGAAAGGAAGGAAGGACGATCCAAGATGGCGGGTAAGCTTCTACAAGGCGAGTCGAACCTCAATGTATCGCTATTTTAGAATCAACAGTTGCCAGAATTTTCGATATTTTTGGACATTTTGGAAATGTTCTTGTCTTTGGTGATTAGATTTTGTGTCAATACATGGCAGTAAACCAATGAGCAAACGTTTCTAACAGATATTTTCAATGAGCAAATTGTTTGGTTCACAATTTGAACAGAAAAGCCCTAAACTGAATAGTGTATTTCTGAAATGACATCACAGCAACAGCGCCCTCAGTTGTCCAGATACGAAATACATGAACTATATAAAATGTTTGAAGAAGTGAATTTTCAATGAAATAGACCGAACAAGGGATATGTCAAAATAGTTTTTATACTAGAGGGGTAAAAATGTTGCACAAATAATATTTCCTCTATACTGTCGAATCCTAATAAAAGAGCAGTGTTAACACAAGGACCTGCTTATAACAGGGCAAAATGTTAGGTCAATTGTAGTTCCCAAGTCTTTGTTTTTCTTTGCTTTCCTTTGTTTTCCATTACTGTTACAAGGTAGCTGTTGTAACAAGGTATTTCGTAAAGCCCCAATTAAGGACCTTGTTATAAAGGTGCTCGACTGTAATATGAACAACTCATTTTTATGGACCCTTTCAAAGCCTCGGCAACGGCATTTCGTGATTTATTTTAAATGGTCTACACGGTGTAATTTGAACACTCGACAGCATTGGTACCGACCCTATACAGTCCGAGTCCTATGTTGGTCAAATTATGACCAGAGGGCTGATATGACTGACTACTAATGTTCCTGTCTTTCAAAGGTTGGTTGTATGATGTGACGTTGAGCTACACGACAGTGTTCTTCATCTTAGCGGGGATAACCTTCGCCTGCTCTCTACAAATGCTTCTTTCTCCCGTGCTAAAGCGACTGGAAACACGAGAAGTGGATGAATCTTAGCAAACACGAACTCTATTACATATTGTTTGACACTTCCCAAGCACACATTTATTCCCTTATTAATATAGCATTTAATAGTGGCGCATCAAAAAAATAGGAGGGTGGGGTGGATAGGGGGCACACGGCAGGGGTGAGCACTGAGTGACACTATTTGACGCTATAGGGGACGCTCGATTTTTCCATTGGTCATTTTTGAAAAATCCGTGGAGGTATTGGGACTACAGAATCGATTTAAAAACAGTTTTCTTTACTCTGCAGCTGTTTTTTTCCTCACAATGAACATGAATGTTTATATTGTTTCGCTGATAGTGATACAGCTTACTGCTTTACCATTTCGGCCGATTATAGTTTTTAAACGATTGTTAAGGATTTACTTGGTTTCCATGGCAACCCTGGTTATCCCGAAAAACTCATTTGAGTTAGCCCCCGATATGCTCAGGGCATTTCGACCAACGCATTGAAGATGTGAAAAATTATCACTCTGGTCATGATGTATTATTATAATTTCTTTTAGTTTACAATTGGCATTATAAGTCAGAATGCTAGTATTTATATTCATTTTTTTTTTCAAAATGACAATTGCTATGAGGTGTTTATATAAAACAGTGGAATATATATTTCATATTTTTAAAAAAAATATTTTGAATTATTCATATTCATGAATACTTCGATATAAATTAAAATGTACGCATGTAGCAGCACATTGTTGTATTATATTCGATCAACAAAATGTAATTCTTTAATTATTAATTTTTCAATTATTAATTTTGAACTTTCTTTTTAATTTTGCCGGCACTTTTAACTTGACGTCGAGCTCCCAGTTTGACACGTACTCTAGCCTAGTGTCACCAATTTTAATTTCAATGTTAGCTATCACTTCTTTTTGTGTTGATGATTAAAAATCATTCAACATTTTGTCTTCCCAGCCTGTCTTGAATTGATCTTCACATGTGCCACAATAACTGTTGGCAACTGCGTAGTAGTAATCGGCCCCCTACAGTATAAGTTAAAGCTCCGCCCACTTATTCAGGGGGATATTTTTAACGTTGAAAAAGTCCGATTTTGTGTAGTTATTATTGCCTCGATTGTCCAAACTCACTGTAAAAATCGATTAAGAAAGATTAAAATACCAAAATAGTATATATTAATTCATTCGTATTTGCAGATTTTCCAGTACGAACCAAAAATGCCATAGTGTTATTAAACAAATTTGCTAAATTATTTCGTACGAGCTACAAATCCAAAGCATCTTCTCATCAAAGGAATGCACGGGTTTCTCCAACTTGTATAGACGACGAAGTTCTTGTGTGCCTCTGTCAAAGTATTTCTTTTGATGTTGCTGGTTGATTATTGTGCAGGGTTATTGACCCGATGTGGTAGACACCTGCAGGAAAATGGAACGCCATTTTTTTGCTGGCAGCAAAATTTCCGGAAAAGTTTTTTCATTCCGTAAAATAAACAAACCCTTAACACGAGTTTGGACATGTGTACACGGTTGTGGGTGAAATAACAATATGAGCTCAGATGTACCATATTAGGCCTATGTGTAGGTGTTTGGGCCGATGTGGTTGATTGTAATTGCGCTAATTAGCATAATTAATATTTGCATTTTAATACGGAAAGTCCGTAAAATTACGCCGAAAACACGAAATATTTCACTTTACGGAGTCCGTAAATTTACGGGCATTTTTAACAGTACAAGTTTTCACTTACTTTACCTTTAGTTCTACTATATGTTGGAATTGTTGTCCTTGTTCGTCTTTGCATGGACATTTTGTGCCAGGCTGTTTCGACTTTCGATGGTTAGCAATGCCAAGTATGGATCTGTCCTAGTCCGAGTAACTTGGACCCAACTTATCGCCTTTTTTAACATTTGGACACGGTCTGGCGATAGTAAGGTCCAAGCTAATAGTGCGGTCTGGACAACATCATCCTGTCACTGTCCCAAAAACCAACATTTTCCAAAAAAAACCCATCAGATTTCACCTTCAAAACGGCCTCCAAATTACTCGATATGCCACCTAAGGTACAAGTAGACATCGATGATTAAGATGGTTGTACTGAAGTTTACTTACGATCCGGAAGAAAAGTGAAATTTCCCGTTCATTTCTGAGAGCTCCCCTCGCGATCTTGACACGTTAAATTTCCGACTCGTGTTAATGTTTGAACGACGCGATTTCTTCTTCATGCCCAGCGTACATTCAATGGTCCCTGTATACCGAGTGCGATTCCGTTACCGAGCGCGCGCGATGCATCGATTATGATAATGAGTAGACTGGATCACGTTTGTAAACACATGTACATTTCGAACGATAATAGGGAGTCGGGAACTAGCGCAGCATTTATGGCCGATACCAGTTCAAGCTGGTTCCCGATTCCCTTTTACAGTTCGAAATGCACATGTGTTTACCAACGCGACTTATTATCATAATCGATGCATCGCGCGCGCTCGGTAACGGAATCGCACTCGGGATACGGGGACCATTGAATGTACGCAGGGCATGAAGAAGAAATCGCGTCGTTCAAACATTAACACGATCGGAAATTTAACGTGTTCAAGATCGCGAGGCGAGCTCTCAGAAATGAACGGGAAACAGGATATGATTAGCTTGAGTAACTCACATGCTCCATATTCATTCACATGTAACGCTGGAGGCAAAACCTGTTCGTTAGAACATTAGAATGTGGTAGCAAGAGACCCTAAAAATATGGCCTCTCAAAAATTGTTCATTTTCACCTCTAATATCCCACATGTCCCGCCCCAGAGTTCATTTACATACCTCAGTCATACATTCAGCAGTCATTTACGAAGCCTAATGATCGACTTGAAACAGACCACAACAAAAAAAAGTGAAAAATCTTGACGATTTCAGTGGCTTGTCCGTAAAAATACGCCAGTTCCAATTCGCTCGTACCCCCCGCCCTGCAAACAGAACGCTGGGATACTCTGATGAATTCGGTAATCCTTACTAAGTTTTAGGACACCTCTATTTTGTACGAGTTCTGTTCAAAACTGACGTTTGCAGATGACTAGTACCAAAGTGACTTTTGCAGGCTGAGCAGTCTTTTTACTTCATATAAACTCACGTTAGTTGTAATTTTGAAAGCACTTTCAAAGAAAATAAGACTTTCCTACCTTTTTTTGCAGTTCGCCATCTTGTTTTTTTAATATATTTTCTGGGTAATCCTTACTTTTGGGACACCTCTATTTTTTTCGAGTTCTGTTCAAAACTGAGCAGATGACTGTCCAGTACCAAAGTGACTTTTGCAGGCTAAAGCAATCTTTTTTCTTCATATAAACCCATGTTTGTTGTAATTTTGAAAGCACTTTCAAAGAAAATGTGACTTTCCTACCTTTTTTCGCAGTCAGACGTGCATGTTGTAGTTCTCACAACACAGTGAAAGCCCTACGTAGTGAAAGCTCGATGCTGATTGGCTGCTAAAAAAAAAAATAAGAAGTTTATTTTTTATCAGCCAATCAGCATCGAGCTTTCATCGCATCGAGCTTTCACGTTTGCTATCTTGGTTTTGAGTCTGTTTTCTGGTTGTCATCGTCGTCTTTTACCCCTGAATTTCCCTCATAAATCAAAGCCCTGCCCTCTTTCCACAAAATTAAAGCTGCTGATATTCAAGAAGGTGTCATTGCCAATTGTTTAGATGTGCCAAGAAATATCAGAATGTCACTTTTGAGTGTCATTTAGTAACTGTTTTGGTGAGTCTTTCCCTTCCTATTTCGGAACGGGGTCCTAAAAGTAAGGATTACAATTTCTGTTTGTCATCGTCGTCTTTTACCCCTCATTAATAAAAGCCCTGCCCTCACTCTACAAAATTAAACCTGCTGATATTCAAGAGGTGTCATTGCCAAATGTTCAAATGTGCCAAGAAATATCAGAATGTCACTTTTGAAGGTCATTTAGTCAGCTGTTTTGGTGAGTCGTTCAACCTTATAGGAAATGGGTCCTAAAGGTAAGGATTACCATGAATTCACGCTCTGATTGGTTGGATTTTACGTCACAAGTGACCTGCGCGTCAGCAAGGTCATGACTCTGCAAGGTTTGAAACGGCCGTTAAGACTGATTCGTTACTCTTTTATTCCAGTTTAGAGGTGTGCTTTTTTCTCGTTGAAAAGCGTAATAATGTAGGAAATTCTGTAAAACTTATCTGTGTTGTAAATTTACAATTCCCGTCACTCGCTCAGGCTCCGTTTTGAATCTCGAACGGTCAGATTGCATTATGTGACGCTCACAATTTTGTCCACATGGTCCGCAATGAAACAGAAATCACATCCGGTATGGAATGTGCGCAAAGTTTTATGGGAAGTTTTCGGATAGCATTTGCGCACATTGTCTAACTGCGGTCTTGAACAGCTGCAGCCAGATGCTTTATACACGTCATAGGCCACTTCCTTCACAAGATTCTGTGAAGCTCAGAGTATCCCAGCGTCCTGTTTGCAGGGCGGGGGGTACGAGCGAACAGTTCCAACGGCTGTCTTCCATTTTGTTTTGCTAATTATGTAAATGTATGCATCACGTGATGACGTCAAAAAAAATCTGTGCGCGTGATGTATGTGGGTACCACACCGCTTTCAGGCGCTGCAAGTGAGTTCAATTTTCGTACGTTGCAGGTACGTTGTCGCAGAAAGCAAGACAACAAGAATGCACTCCACGGCAACGCACCAGACGAAAATTGAACTCACTTGCGGCGTCTGAAAGCGGTGTGGTACCCACATACATCGCACGCGTAGATTTTGTTGGATGTCATCACGTGATGCATACATTTACATAATTAGCAAAACAAAATGGAAGACAGCCGTTTTTTTTACGGACAAGCCACCGACATCGTCAAGATTTTTCACTTTTTTTTGTTGTGGTCTGTTTCAAGTCGATCATTAGGCTTCGTAAATGACTGCTGAATGTATGATGTATGTAAATGAACTCTGGGGTGGGATATTAGAGGTGAAAATAAACAATTTTTGAGAGGCCATTTTTTTTAGGGTCTCTTGCTACAACATTCCAACAAACAGGTTTTGCCTCCAGCGTTACATGTGAATGAATATGGAGCATGTCAGCTGGAGTTACTCAAGCTACCATGATATGCGATGCTGACCGACCTTAATCAGGAAAATAAACTCTAAAGCAACGTTAAACTTGTACGTTGTTGTAGACTCTTTTCATCAGTTTCTCACCGCCGAGTCTAGTCGTACATGCATGACGTACGTCCGTGGCGTGCAGCGTGAACGCGCAGTGCGCACGCGCGATTTGCTTAGTAACCACTAGTCTGGTTCCCAGACCTGACAATTATTCCCGACGCTCATGTCTAAATGGAACCAGACTAAGTAACCACCCTCAAACGCATGCGCACTAACTTGTAAGCGCGGTCGCCTATCCAATGACCGGGCATGTTTTAGCGACCGTGACCAGAAACATGTTTCGGCTTTGGTCATTGGTGGAGTGTTTTCATGACTTCGGTTGGCTGGAGTGACGTCACTGCACGTTCCCACCAAAACCAACCAAGGAGGGCGCTAGCGTGTGCGCTTTCGTACGACGCGGTACGGTGATGAGAAACTGATGAAAAGAGTCTACAAACATACATTGTACAAGTTTAACGTTGCTTTAGAGTTTATTTTCCTGATTAACGTCGGCCAGCATCACATATGGAATTCCTGAACCCCCGGACCAATAGATTTAGGACACATAGAGTATGTAGGCGTGAAATAAGCTTCTATAACGAGGTAAAACATAACAAAACTCTGGTCCAAATTTTGGGTGGTCTTATGTAGAGAATTGTCATCCTGGACGTCAGTTGTAATGCAATGAAGACTTCGTCCAACCTGGGCTATATACATTGTAGCCTAGGCCCTATTCGGTAATCCTTACTTAGTTTTAGGACACCTCTATTTTGGTAATCCTTACTTTTAGGACACCTCTATGTTTTACGAGTTCTGTTCAAAACTGACTTTTGCAGATGTCTGTCCAGTACAAAAGTGTCTTTTGCAGGCTAAAGCAGTATTTTTTCTTCATATAAACTCATGATAGTTGTAATTTTGAAAGCACTTTCAAAGAAAATGTGACTTTCCTACCTTTCTTCGCAGTCAGACGTGCATGTTGTAGTTCTCACAACACCACACAGTGAAAGCCCTACATAATGAATGCCCTACATAATGAATGACCGATGCTGATGGGCTGCTAAAAAAAAAAAAAAGAAGATGTTTATTTTTTATCAGCCAATCAGCATCGAGCTTTCATCGCATCGAGCTTTCACGTTTGCCATCTTTGTTTTTTTAGTCTGTTCTGGTTGTCATCGTCATCATTTACCCCTGAATTTCCCTCATAAATCAAAGCCCTGCCCTCTTTCCACAAAATTAAACCTGCTGCTATTCAAGAAGGTGTCATTGCCAATTGTTCAGATGTGCCAAGAAGTATCAGAATGTCAATTTTGAGTGTCATTTAGTCAACTGTTTTGGTGAGTCTTTCCCTTCCTATATAGGAACGGGGTCCTAAAAGTAAGGATTACCCAATATTCATAATGCAAACCTATGGACTGTAGGCCTACCTTGAACCAGTTACAACTAGCTTGAGTAACTCCCGCTTTAATGCTGATTAGAGCTGGATTTACTCAAGCTACACTTGGAACATGTATGCTCCTACCCAAAAATGTAGAACTTTGTCAAGTTTTTTTCCACATTTATGAGTTAGACTTTGTTTCTAGTTTATTTATGCTTTAGAAGCTCACTCACCTTCTTTAAAGCAATAAATAATCCCCCATTTGTAATTTCGTGTTGGAATTTAGGTAACGCTAACATGTGCAAAATGAACCTGGAATTACACGAAATATAGACATCTAAAAAGGGGGGGGGATTAAGTTTCTATCGCATTAAACAGGGTGAGTGTTTGTGAAAAATTTTGAAAAAAAAGTTTGACAAAGTTCAAAATTTTCAGGTACATGTTCCAAGTGTGGCCTTTATTTACGGAGGTAGTCCAGTAAATTGGTCACATTTATGGGGCTAAGCTCTACTGAGTGGAGCGCTGGAACTACGGTTCCCTCCGTACTAGCGCTCCACCGAATAGGCATACTTTGGTGACTGGTACGAGGTATCCTTCCTTGGCATATAAAATGACCCAGGAATGCGCACTACAGATTGTCTTCATCAACAAGAAGACATTGCAATGGGGTTTAGATTATGTAATCATTGCAAGAAGTTGTGATATCAGCAGGAATAGGTCTCTCACAAATGACGTCACTTCCTACTGATTGCCACGTGCATGGGCATTTTGAGCGTCAAATTTTTGTGACGTGCATCAGCTATGCGGTATTTTGAGGCCATTACGAGCAACACACACGCTTGTTTAGAACACTTTGCACACGAACATTCACATGATTGCGTTGAACACACAATTGTAATTTTCCTACGAAGATGGCGTCCTATGAGAGAGATATATAGTGTTAGAGTATTGATTCTGCACTCAGTTGTGGAAAAAAAAGAAGTTGTGGAATTTGTCATTGTTTTATGCCATATTTTGTCTCTTCAGGACTACATGTTTTTTGAGCAGAAGGACAACAATTCTTAATGGGCAAGTGAGCTCTGTACTCTTCATCAGGGAGACATTCATATGGTATGTTGCAAGAGTCAGCACAGCAGGAATCCATCTCAGTTTATTCCTCTTGTTTGATGGGCCATTTTGTTTCTTTCTCTTTGCCGACGTGTTACTGTTTTTGTTTCTTTCAATTTCCATGTACTAAACCTCTGTGTGATCTGAATAGATCTAATGCATTGCGGCTAGCTCAGGGTGTTCTTTGGTATTTAAATTGTGTAACAATGAACGCAAACAAGGTTCATCCAAGCAATACAAAACCTTTGCCCTCTAACTCCACCTCAATGCATAAGGTCTGTTGATGATGAGAAAGCATAGATTGTACATGTACATGTATCTGTATTTTACTACATCAATTGGCATTCACTTAGGGTTTAAAATGTAGTTTTAAATAGAAAATATTTGAAATTTGGGAATGTCCATTTGTTTTGTTTTTATAACAGTCACAAAAATGTTTTTATTTTTATATTCAAACCAAATCTAAATACATGTACATGTTGTTCAGAAGTATTAGTTTTCAAAGTACCATTGTGCAAGTAGCGTGATACTAAACTGTGTAAGTGAAACTGTGCAATGGTCAGGATTACCTTCATGCATTGTTTAGGGCATTATGTGGCACAGCAACATAGAGCTTTATCTTCAGGCAAACTTGAATCCTAGGTCCTAATTTGGCGATCCATGGCAACGACAGTTATACCTAATAGCACGGTCCGTATTGCGCTATGCCGAGATGCGCGCGCTGTTCCTTCTGCACGTACTTGTAATAGAATAACCACTGAAAAAATAGTGTACCCGTGCGTGTTCCATCTTTACTGTGCGTCAAGTTTGCTTGAACATGAATTTGTTATCCCACTCGCGCTCGTGGAACACGGGAAATGTACATGTAGTGTATCTTGCGTCCCACATAGGAACACAGATACACTACATTATTCTGTGTTCCACTCGCGCTTGCAGGATAACTAATATTATCTTCAAGCACACTTGAATCGTCGATCCTGATTGGTCGATCCATGGCAACAAGCCGTGCTACATATAACCATACCGCACGGCCACGGTCCATACCGCACTCTGCGTATTGCGCTATTCCAAGCGGCAAGCGACATTCCAGCTGCATACGCTAAGTTGCCGAATGTCCGTGTAAAGCGTGCTAGTCCCAACTGTACTGCGCGTCAAGTTTGCTTGAAGATAAATTCGTTATCGCGCTCGCGCTCGTGGAACACGGAAAATGTAGTGCGTCTGTGTCCCACATACCACTCGGCCTTCGGCCTCGTGGTATGTGGGCCACAGACGCACTACATTATTCCGTGTTCCACTCGCGCTCGCAAGATAACTAATATTATCTTCAAGTAAACTTGAATCCTCGATCCTGATTGGTCGATCCATGGCAACAAGCCGTGCTACATATAACCATGTAGCACGGCCATGGTCCATACCGCACTCCGCGGCCGCGCATTGCGCCATTCTAAGAAGCGTGCGCCATTCTGTACAAACACGCAAGTGTAATAGGATAACCACTAAAAAGTTTTTAGTGCATCAAGTTTGCTTGAAGATAAATTCGTTATCACACTCGCGCTCGTGGAACACGGAAAATGTAGTGCGTCTGTGTGGGACACAGACGCACTACATTATTCCGTGCTCCACTCGCGCTCGCGGGATAACTTATCATATTACATTACTTGAGGGCTCAGTTGCAGTGGGGATTGAAATAGCCATGTTTGTGTACAAACCAATAGAAAGGAAGTTCAAAATTGTGTTGTATTTTTTGGTATGGTTTGCCAATCTGAGTGAGTTTCATTCAGTGCGTTATCACAGCTGATATACCAAAAAGCAAAACAAATTTTACAAATCAATCCACATGTGCCTACTCTGCAGATGTTTTACATGCTTCAGATTTTTTCCCCCGTCATAACTCCTAGAAAACGCACCAATGCCAGCGCAATTGTTGCACATTGTTGGTTTTGCACTTGAACTACATTCCTCAAAATTCCATTGCTTGTTATTGCAGTCTCTTCTCCAAGCACGCACCTGAATTCAAATGTATTTAAAGTGAGGGAGTGGACAAACAAGTTTGGCACATGAAATTTGTAAACTACCATATCTCAGAGACAAAATATGAACTTGCAATCATTGTTTCGTCAACTATGTTTAAAAAACAATATTTTAATACCATTACACTGAATTTTGAAATATGCTCAACAAGTAGGTGAACATTTGTATTAAAAGTAGGTTTTCTTCTTTTGCACCACCCTGCAGTTGTGTTATTTTTTTCTATTCAGTATAATTCACTTGTAATTGAACACTGACAGACCTGTAACATCGACATCGGAATATCAAGTCTTTCGCAGAACACTGCAAAAACTGTAGTGTTAATTTAGCACCAATCGGTATCTATATAGTACAACACCGGTAAAATTTAACACCAGATGGTCCTATATAGATACCAATGGTGTAAATTTAACACTGCAGTTTTTGCAGTGAACCACTTATCAGTATCAGTATTCTTTCTCAGGAGACTAAAGAGGCTATCCTTGAGTTACTACTTCAATAGTCAAAGCTTATTATCAGGCTGAACTCATAGCATGAAATATTGGATATAGTTGTAGTGTTGTCGACCTAACACTTTTTATCTACCATTCATTATTTAAATTGAAGCACTACGTTTTTATTCACTGTATTATTATTACCAAATATGGGCAAAAATTGTTCCTGGTCCTGAGAACACCAAAAAAATACCACAGTCCTAAAATAGGTTTGACAATTTGTAAACGCTATAAAGGTTGAATGATCTTAATGGGAAACAGTGAATCACTTACCCCTCTGGGCCCCACCTATTTCTCTCAACCAGAAACGTGATCTGAAGGAGTTTTATAACATTCTGTATTAAAAGAGCTAGGATGGATCGACTGTTACTGAAGCACACTGGTTAGGTATGAATCTGATTGGAATTTAGATTACTAAAGAATAAATGTTAGGCAGAGCCCTGGCGTTATTGCCATAACATTCCAGTTCAGTAAAATTGGTTGATAAACGTCATGTCACAACACACGGTATTAGGTTTGAAGTGGGGTTAGACTCTCACTAGTCTTGACTTGTTCGTATAATCAATTAATTATTTACTAGGTGTGTTTTAATATCATATTCCTTGTATTTAAAGAGTGATTGAGTTTTTTTATATTCCAGTTAGTATAAGTAGAGATGATTGTATTCGCCCAATTGATTATACTACGTATACGTAGTGACTTTATCAGAAGGTATTTAAAGGAATGTTTGTACATGTATATAATTGCTTATCTGTATATCGGGGAATAATGGACCTCATACTTAAATCTGAGATTTTTTTAATCTTCCCTTAATTTTAACTGATACATTTCAGTACTTCACAGGCTAGTAGTACCGGTAGTATGTAACACCTTGTGATTACTTGAAAAGGCACGATTCTTGTGCCATTAGGATTCAAAAACTTTTTAAATAAAATCAGTTACGTAAAAGAGGCTTCGTTTTTGTCAGGGGACTGTTCCGTTGAATTCATATTGAAGGATAACACGGCGTAGTTAATATTAATACCGTGTGTGAAAAAGGGTACTGCAAACCAATATCAATAGACGTATACTTTTTAATCACAGACTAAAAATGTATTGTCTTCACGAATAATCTGTAACCTGTTTGGTCTTGTTTTCTACATATAGTTAGTGTATGCTTTCTACAGTTTGGCATCAGCTATGTATTTGCTGTACAATTATTTGTTAAATTTTTATTACATTATTCTAGTTGCGTTAGACTACAAAATGTATTTTCAAGTATTCTTCCAGTGATTATTATTATTGCACTCACTTTACTCACACGTATTGAAACATTCTCATCAGTATATTGTTGCGTTGGAGTGGAAAATAAAGATTTTTTTCTGAGAATGAATGACAGTTCTTAGCGTTTGGAAATGTACTTAGAATTACAAGAAAACAAAGGACCCCAAAAGCGGAAAATTGTACCAACTATTGTAAAACTTATAAAGCCACTTTTCGCGCCAATGGCAGCCACATTGGATTGCCAACATTCATTGTACATGTATTGGTAACATGACTATGACTTGAAGTCTGAAGTGAGTAATAAGAAGTTTTGGACAGAGAAAAAATGGTTTTGACTCGCCTTAATGCCTATGCCCGTTTGTTTATTTTTTTCCCCAAAATGATACAATTTTATCATCACTACATGAAGCTTGTTTTGTTTGTATTGGTTTCTATGGAAACCATTGCAACTGATAACTGAACATTTTGATATTTGGCCAAAGAAGGTGTCTAACACATCAGGTCAATAACCCTGCACAATAGTACAATTGGAACGGTGAAGCCAACCTGCGTGGCAGGGTTGGGAGTATACAGCGGGGGACATCAGGGTGGTGGTTGGGGTGTTTTCAATGCCAAGCTTTTGGAATGCAAATACCTTTTTGCGTGGTTATTTCATCTGGCATGCGATCGGCATCGTGTATCTTACATCAACCTTGGTGAAAGAAACACAAAATGGTGATATAAACAGCTAGCAGGGTTCCCACGCTCATAGAAAAATCACGGTAAGTCCTGGAAAAACAGTTGTCATGGAAAAGTCATGGACAATTGGGAAATAAAAAAGTCATGGAAAAGTCGTAGAAATCAAGATCATGTAGGGGTTATTTTTGATGGGCCGCTTTAAGAATGGCTGTAAGCATGGGCGTCAATCGGTGGGGGACGGGGGACAAGGGACAAGTCTCCCCCCCCCCCCCTATTTAAAGTGGGGGGTATATATCATTATTTTGTCCCCTAATCCCCACTTTTTTCGTCCCCGAATAAATATAGTAGCCTACATGCTCCGAATAGCTAATTCCAAGACTAACCAATTTCGAAAATGGTGTTGAAATGATCTATTGCTAAAATTGGTTAAAGTGGTAAGAAATTGCCTCAGATCGCACCACAGAGTGTCTGGAATCCAATCGGAGCCCGATAATTAAGCGGGCCCGAACCCCACACAGTTACGGCTTCGCGCTACGTGCTCGCAGGATTTCTAATCAAGGTGTGTCTCTCCTCTCCCCCTTCCCCTCTCCCCCTCTCTGCCAGATTTTCTGCTAGCTTCGTTTTTTTTTCAATAAATCTGTCAGATCTAGCCGACAATCATGGCTAAACGGTCAACATGCAATGGGACCAGAGGGTGCGGTGGTGTTGAAGATGGGTGGTAAATTGTTGCAAGATTGGTGAGGTCATAAGCGAGGGTCGTAAACGTATTACAAATGGGTTCTCATTGGAGAGTGGGATATGGTCCGTGTCTGACCATATTTTCTGGCAGGACCAAGTCATCAAGGCCCACACAACTCGTTCTAAAATGTGTACTTTGCATGTTACATCTTCTTTGGTTGACAATTCAAAACTTTAAAAATGATTACTTCACTGAGCTGTGTTTTTGTACAATTATAAGGCATGTCTGCTGTGTTTTGTTTTTATACAATACAATGTAAAATCATCAATATTAATCATGACACACAATATTCAAAATATTATAAGACATGAGCCAAATTAAATTTTGAAAGCTATGTACCGGGTTGGAATATTTCATCAGCTGTTTTGTTGAATACCCTGGCTTTAATCTGAATTTCAAAATGAACTTTTCTTCAAAATATCATAATTACAATCATTCAATAATGTTGCTCAGACTTTTTATTAAATGACTTTACAAATCGATTCGTCTCGTTTCAAGATCGTTATATTATACTGTTGAATCTTTGCTTGTCTTTTGCGGGGTTTCTCCAACTTGTATAGGACGAGGTTCTTGTGTGCCTCTAGCTGTCAAAGTATTTCTTTGATGTTGCTGGTTGATTACAAGTTTTCCCTTAGTTTGGAAACAACCTTTGGTTCTACTATTATGTTGGAATTTTCCTTGTTCGTCTTTGCATGCATGGACATTTGTGCTAGGCTGTTTCGATGGTTTAACAATGCCAATTATGGATGTGTCCCATTTGTAGGGTTTTTTTTTTCTCAATCAGGCTGAACACTCTTTTCAGATTTTCCGTTATTGCGATAAAAATTTCGTGATGAATTTACGTGATTGAATGCGTATTCTTTTGCAAACATTCTGAAATTGTTCCCTTGAGAACTGTGGTCCATTGTCACAGATAATTTTTTGCCCGGAATGATCTCGCAATGTGTTCAAGTTGTTTGCAAATGTTGATCATCACTTTTTGACTCGTTGGCGTGTTGGGCTAACTCGAAAATAAATTCGAGTTTTGATCTACAATGAGCAAATAAATCTGCTTTCCTAGTAGTTCAATTAGCAGGTCTCTGCCGAGTGCGTTGTGGTTTTTCATGCCCCGACATTGGCTTGCTTTTGGTTTGTATTTTGCACATCTTTCCAGTATGGTTGTTATTATGTGATCGGTGAACTGTGTTCAAAACATATTCTCTCTACACTGTTTGTTAACACTTCAATTCCATTTTTCTTTGATTTGTTCCTGGGAAATAGATTTCCTGTTTGCTCCTGACCAGTTTCAGTGGCGTAGCACGGTCATTTTTATTTGGGGAAACACTTCTTGAAGGCACTTGTAATGTAGACGCGTTTTTTCCTCCGGACACTTAAGTTGGCCTCCGTAAAATCAAATAGTGGGTGGGTGGGTGTTGGGGAGGGGGCTGGAACCATTTATTGAGGGCCCGGGGCGCTGTTCAAAACCGACGATTGTACACACTAATGGACAATATTTGGTGCTTTTCAGAGCGACATGCGCGATTTAAAAAAAAAAAAAAGGCACCCGAAACGGTCGATGGGACAAAAAAGGGCACGACTTCTGTTTAAAAAGGGCACTTGTTCAGAAAAAAAGGCTTTCCACCGATCCACCTAAATGCACTGCTTTGATATTTTACGGGCAACAATTTTTGGCAAGATAACTTAAACAAACTTAAAATAAATCTCAGAATTTTTTTTATTCAAGGTCGGAGTGTTCAGGTTTGTTTGGGGACGATTGAAGAGATATGGCAATGAACCTCTGGCCAGAGTTGTAACGAGTCACTCGGATTTTTTTGTACTCGTGTCGAGTCGACGGTCATTTTAAAGAAGTGACTCGAGTCCAGTCCAGTCATTAGGTCAAGAAGATCGAGTCGAGTCGAGTCACAGTGTGTAGCCGAGTCGAGTCGAGTCGAGTCAAGTATTTAGCTCGAGTCAATTCGAGTCACAAAAATTTGAACACTATACAGTAAATAAATACAACTTGATGAAGTCTTTTGGGAGAGAATTTCTCGAGAAGTCAATGGTTAACCCACCAAAAGATGAAACGAAAATGAAAGATGATATGTTGATCATCATATTTCTGTGCAGCTTACATGAAAAGTCCGAGTATTTTTAAAGGAATTTTAATGTTTGGGCATTTAGCACTGGTATGGTGTCTGTGGGAATTATAGGGATGCATGGAGTCAAACACAGTATTATTGTTTTGGACAGAAGAAACGACAGAGGGCGTTTATTACGCGCGCGCAAATTAAAAACGAACTGCTATTGGAATTTAAAAAAAAAATGCGTTTTTAGACGCATCGTTGGAAATGGCCTTCTTTCATCGTTTAATTTCTTCAAAATTACAGCACGCAAGAAACAATAATTTCACAGGTAGTTTAGTCCCATATCTTTAAACTAAGTATATATGCTTCAACAATAATTTTGTCAGTTACTTTTTGGATAGCTGCAAATGATGTACTCTACCTTTAATGACTCAGCACTATTTTCACTCATCAGCACAGAGCTTTTTTGATTATTCATTCTTTTTTTGTGCATATAAATCTGAACTTTTAATTTTTGACACACAGGAAATACGTGTGTGTACATTAAATTAATTTACTCCTTTTGTGTGGTACGTGAACACATGTAAGCGATAGTTGTGTTCTTAAAGAAAAGTTGTAATAACATCGTAGTCATATGTTCTGACCAATCACAACCATGATGTCTTACAATGTACATGCGTTCAAAAGAATCTAACATTCATGCACCCACATGCACTGCGCAGGTCTATTCTAGAATCAAGTTCATTGGAAAAGACATTGTCCTGGCAACTGATGAATTGACAACTTCGGCCGGAGTGGCAATTAACCCTTACATTATTTATCGACCACCATTGCGCCGCTATAATAATTGACTAACGAGGTGGGGCTGTTTCCCAATCTACAATATATAAAAAATCATATTGCAAACATTCCGTTTTGATTTCACTTTGATCATGCTCCAGGAAGCAAGAAGTGCTACAAGTATTGATCAGTCGGCTGATTCAGTTTCAATTCCTTAAAAATTCCCACAGCTTTTCCATTTCAAACTGAACCTTGTAGAGGAAAGTGAGGTAAATCTGTACTGAAAGTTTTCTGAAAATAAACTTTCACAAGAAAAACGCCCTTGCAATACATCAAAAGTGACACATGACTTGATTAATGTTTATAGTTATGTTTATGGCTCAAAGAAATGCACACGGAGGGATCTTTGGTTAAGGTATACATGTATAACATGAAGATGATAGATGAAAGTGATATATCGTCATTTGTTGGTCTTTTTAATGACCCTTTGTTAATGAGAGAGCAAAGCCTTTAATATAAATAGACTGCAGGAACATCGCATCATTGCCAACATACAACAGGTTATCACAAGAGTAAGCGGTCCAACATGGAGCTTCCAACTAACACATCGGGTAGTTATCTCAACGGGACCTTGTACACGTACCCCGAGTTGATCTTCTTTTCCGTTGGGTTCTCTATCCTGATAGTTCTGGCAATCAGCGGTAACAGCCTGGTGTTGGTTGCTGTGGCCCGTACCAAGAAACTCCAGAACGTCACCAACGTGTTCGTGGTCAACCTGAGCTTGACTGATTGCCTGTACAGTTTTGGTTTTCTCTGGAGTGTCATAGGTATGGCGAGTACCACACCGGGCTACCCATTGGAGTCTGACATTCCGTGCGTTGCGGCCGCCGGCCTTCTGTTTGTAGCTGTAGGAAGCAGCGTGAACACCCTTGCAAACATCGCCCTAAACAGGTGCATCCTGATCACCAGGCCAAAGGAGACCTACCAGTGGCTCTACACACTCAAGAAGATTGCACTGATGGTCTTAGGTTCCTGGCTCATGCCCTTCTGTGCCATCGTGGTGCCACCGCTTTCCGGATTGGGAGATCTCGGTTTTGATCCAGAAAGCCGCACCTGCAGTGACGTGGACACCCACCCAAGAGCAGCTGCCTACGACAAGGTTCAGTTTGCTATCATTTATCCTGCCCCACTCCTCGTGATCATTGTCTCTTACATCCTGATCTGGCGACACATCAAACAACACTTCAGGAATCGCCGTAATAACACTATCAATTTGCAGTCAACACCGAAACCCTTGGAATCCGGGTCTAATTCTCCAAAGCCAGACGCTACTGATACCAACGCCAGTAGCTCCCAGAAACCCGGCGAGTTGTCTCCAAGACATAGAGGGAACTCACATCATCTGAGCCGCATGAGGAGCGAGCAGCTCGCAATCACCAAGAACCTCTTCGTGGTAGTCTTAGCCTTCGTGGTTTGTTTCTCACCGCTTTGCCTCATGGTGGTCACAAAGAATAATCGTTACCACCTGTACGGGGCATTGTTCCTTTTCATGAGCGGCTGCATCAACCCTCTCATTTATGCCGCCAAGCATCCACATTTCAGGCCAGTCTTGAGGTCCATGGTCCGATGCAGATGTTCCACAGAGGAAGGGGGGTAAGCAGCCACTCCATATCTATCACGACGATAGTGATCAGTGCTTATTTGTGGCTTATAATAATTGTTCAATGATGTACATGTAAACGATATTATTTTGTACTTCAAATTTTTCTTTAAGTCCAAACCAACATGGCAGATTGTTTTGGAGCATGTGTATATAAATATTAACAAATGACAGTATCTGGTGTAGAAAATTTGCCTTGTTGGGTAACGTACGTAACTTGTTTTTTTATATGTATATATCGTTTGATGGTGATACAGTAAACTTCGCTTTGCATTTTTGGCACAGGGGAGGTAACAGACCCATCCATTTAGCTCTGCACCAGTAAGAACTCAAATTTAAACTTGGAAAACATCATCCACAGATTTCCACAGATATCATAAACAAATGACTCTAATTTTCTATAATAAGCATAATATAAACTATCATCAATACTTAAATTAACCTTTTGACGCCGTGATTACCACGCCTTACTTTACCGGCTTACACGCATGACTGCATGCACGGCAGCCTTTGTCCGGTATCAAGCCGTGGGCCCGTGGACTGCATAACACGGCGTATTATGGCTATGCATATATGGCTTACGCGTAATTACCAGGACCAACCTCGTGCCCCGTGGGTACGATCTTGCAGTGCCATGTTGTTTCCCATCATGCCTTGCGCGATAAAGGAACGAGCACGCGCCCCTGGAGTCGAGGCTGTACCAGGACGTATTAGCGGACCACGTGTGTACCGTCATCCGCCGTTAAGGGGTTAAGCTTGTACAAACCAAGATAACAATATCACAAATACATTTAAATATGAGATGCATAAATTTGTTAAGAACTCTGCCCTGGCCGAACCTCACTAAGCACTAAGGCGACGACGTTAACAATACTTAATACGTTCTGCCAATATTCCTTGTCATCTATATACATTGTATAATGACAGCAAACAATATTTGATCATAAGGCCGATCCAATAGATCCTGCCCCATAATGTTAATCTGACCAATCACAGCCCTGATGAATGTCTTACACGTACATGCGTTCAAAAAAGTCTGACATGCACGTTTACTGCTTAAGGATGGCCTAGAGTCAATTTTGTTGGAAATGACATTGTCTTGGCAGCTGATAAATCGACAACATCAGCCAGAGTGGCGATAGTTACATTTTTATGGACCACTAATGTGCTACTAAAATTTGATTAAAGGGGTAGGTTTATTTTGCAATATTTAAAGGGACACTGCGTCCTGGAATGAGCCAAATCCGGGCTACAAAACGCGCTGTGAACGAAATGCATTTTAAAAAGGGCACTTGTTCAGAAAAAGGCACTTTGTTAACTTGAGAAAAGGGCACTCTTTACAAAATATCGGGGGGGGGGGTAAGCGCTGGTGAAAAGTAAGTAGTATAGTAACATTTATTTCAATGATGTCATTCATTACAATTATGTACAAACATGTATACATTAGAAAAAGTCGCTAGTATAATATTTGATAGTTATGTACACAGTGATTAATTATAAAGTGTGAAATTAAATGACAACATTTAGGTATAAGGTTAAGCAGAACGCTTTTGTGCCCTTACCTATGGACAAACATACAACCAAGGGACAAACAAAACAATACGTGAGACAGACAGGACAAGCGTGAGACAAGGCCTAAATATTAATACACAAAATAATGGAATTTCAATTTATGAATATGATTCGAGAAAATGAGTTTTTAAAGACAGATAGTGAAGGTAACGATTTAAGAGAATCATCTAAACTATTCCAGTACAAAGTGCCTCGGTGAATAACACTTCACTGCATGCAAAAACTGTGTTTAGCAATTAAACACTTTTCTAAACACTTTCTTGCTATCAGTTTGTAAACATATTTAAATACTAAACATGTTTAGCGTAAGGATGGATAGTGTTTAGCCATTGAACGTTTGTGTTTAGGAATTGGACACGTAATGTTTACATGTTTACAAACTGATAGCAAGATAGTGTTTAATTGCTAAACACAGTTTTTAGAGTGTATTTTTTGACATTGACGTTCTGTTAAACTGGACAAACAAATTTCCCCTAGCACTACTTCGAGTGTTGAACGTTAGATGCTAAGGTAAAACAAGAATTAAAACATGACGGAAGTAAATTATGCATACATTTATACATTAGTTTTCCTAAATTAAGGTAATATAAGTCATTAAATTGTAAAATATTCAATTTAGCAAATAATGGAGCAGAATGATCACGATAGCCAGCATTCGAAATTCATGATTAACCAAATGAGATAAATAATAGGGGCATTTTGAATGGAAAAGGGCAGTCTTATTTTTAGGGGGGGTACCCCCACTTACCCCCCCCCCCCTCCGCTGGCTATGCCTATGCGTTTGATCCTGGTTTAGACTGAATTTCAGTCAGCAGATCTATTTAATTTAACGACTCGGAGTTCCCCATAACCTGGAAAAACGACACAGTCAGGCCTACATAATAGGCCCTGAATTGGCGGCCGATCAAGGCTTTCCACCGATCCAACTAAATGCACTGCTTTGATATTTTTACTGGCAACAATTTTTGACAAGATAACTTAAACAAACTTAAAATAAATCTCAGAAATTTTTGATTCAAGGTCGGAGTGTTCAGGTTTGTTTGTATGTCTTTCAATTTCGAAACACTTCTGAAACAAAGTTTAAAAAAATAATCGACGTTGGCCATCAGTTTTTGAAAATGAGGGCATAGGCCTGAACCCATCCGCCGACCTCATGAATAAAAGTTATACTTTCAAAATTCTCTCTTCCTGCCCAATGACATCAATTAGAGCATGTAAAATGTAATATAAAAACTACTTCTCACTACAGTTAATGTCAATGTTGATTAAGAGCATATTGATTACTTTAATTGCCAAATAAAATTATTAAAAACACATTAAAAGTCAAGGATGGTAAACTACTTCATGTAACTTATATTATTTGCGTAACTTTATTAGATCACGAATTTAATGTAATAACATTATTTATCTCATTTGGTTAATCATGAATTGTATAACTACATGTATTCTTTGTGAAGGGGGCAGGCCCAGTATACAAGCTTCGGCTTCTCAGTTGTCTTACTGTTAATTCAAGTACCGTTAGAATGTTTACCTAATGTACAGTATTCAATTTACCTTGTAGTATGGAAATAAACCTGAAACCTGAACCAAAAATATCATTAGAGCCTCTGAGAGCTATAAAATTGGGAACGATTGAAGAGATATGGCAATGAACCTCTGGCCACAGTTGTAACGAGTCACTTGGACTTGTGTGACTCGAGTCCAGTCGAGTCATTTTAAAGAAGCGACTCGAGTCATTAGGTCAAGAAGGTTGAATCGAGTCGAGTCACAGTTTTTGTGTAGCCGATCCGAGTCGAGACAAGTATTTAGCTCAAGTCAATTCGAGTCAGTCGAGTCACCAAAACTAGGCTCGATTCGGACTCGAGTCGAGTCATTGACTCGAGTAATTACAACTCTGCCTCTAGCCCGGACATTTTGGATGCAATTGGGCCCGAAAGTGGCGCTATTTTGCCATGTTCAATTAATTGAGGAAGGATCGTTTTTCAAGATGGGCTACTTTTCCGCTTTGGGAAAACTACTAGGGGTCCGTCTTCCAGTTGGGTGAGAATTTCTCGAAAAGTAAATGGTCAACCAACTAAATGATGAAAAGAAAATGAAGGATAACATGTTGATTATCATGTTTCAGTGCAGCTTACATGACAGTTCCGAGCATGGGAGTAAAGGAATTTTGAAGTATGGGCATTTAGCACTAATTTATGTGGTGACTGTCAGGAGTAAAACACAGTATTACTGTTTTGGATAAGAGAAACGACAGAGGGCGTTTACGCGCGCTCGATAACGGATAGCTCGATTTAGTCGTACGTTGTTGATTGACGTGACAAGCGTTTGTAATACACGTGTTGTTGTTTGGAACGGGATAATTTTCGTTGGAATTTCCTCTTTTGCCCAATAAATGCGTTGACAAAAGTGTACTGCCAGACTGCCACCAATCAGTCATGAGTAGAGGACGTGGTGGCAAAAGATCCTTGGGCGACAATGGCTGGGGAGAATGGGTAAGTTCGGTGCATTTGCGTCAAATTTTCGACCTATGTGACTTAGCCCATGGAGGAAGGAATGCTTAGCCTTAGCTAGGCCAAAAAAAATAAAAATATTCGGTCTCTGGTCAGACCAAAGTTCCGGAATTGACGCGGCCACGCGGCTTTTTTTTTTTTTTTTGCTTCGAAAAGTTTTTTTTCTTCAAGCTTGGATCGTACAGACAAGGTGGGGTACTATTTTCATTTTTTGGTGTCCTCATGTACATTGGTGTCCTCCATAATTTGCCTTGGTGCTTTCGATCATTTGCCTTGGTGCAATTTCCCATATTCCTTGGTGCTCTTTGGTAAAAAAAAATTGAGGAGGTGCGGAAATAAAGGGCGCTGTTGGAGCTACCGGGGAACATTTTGGAAAAAAAAAGATTGACGCGCATGATTAAAATCGACGCGCGCTGACTAGAGACCGACTTATTTTTTTTTTTGGCCTTACTCCTAGAACTATAACTATGAGGCTCCACGTAGTGGGGCCTCATAGATCAAGAAGCCCGCAAAATTACCTGCAGCACAAAACACTAATAAAGTACAAAAACGTCCATCAAAGACAAAATGGAGACATTTCACACAGAACCGCTGCACAGTCATGACAGTTTGCCCCTATACTCCGTACTTTATCTCTTGACATACTCACGTATCATGCGCAGAACTAACATAGGTGGATTCTGTCGGTTTTTAGGCCAAAATGATGAAAAATATGCCCTTTCCGCACTGAGCCAACCTGACACTTGAAACGTGCATGCATATGATCGAGCGATGATTTTCGGTTCGCTCGGAGCGCGCCGCGGGGGGTACGGTACATGCACTTGTACGCATGCACATACTATCATTTCGCCTGTACCGTACCCCCCGCAGCACGCTCCGAGCGAACCAAAAATCATAGCTTGATCATATCACCTCGCTTGATCATATGTGTGCACGTTTCAAGTGTCAGGTTGGCTCAGTGCGCAAAGGGCATATTTTTCATCATTTTGGCCTAAAAACCGACAGAATCCACCTAGCTCTGCGCATGATACGTGAGTACAGTACCGCCCAGAATTTACCATGGCACAATGCCCGTTTATCGGGACCTAATTTGTTGCCGGGCATTGGGGGTCCCGAACCCTTTCTTAGAATTCCTAACCACAAGCCCCATGCCCTCACTCTCCTAAACCACAAGCCCCTATGCCCGCACTCTCCTAAACCACAAGCCCCAATGCCCGCACGTCGGCATGCTTGTGAAATGATCAGGTACACAAACACAATGCCCGCGACACAATTCTTCGGGACACATAGAACACGATGCCCGCACTGAATTGAAATAAAACACAGCTCTATGATTGAACTGTGAGCCCTGCATGCATGGCCCGTGCTCCTCTTCCACTCTTGAGAAAGGGGCGTGAAAATCTGGTCAAAAGGAATATCCCTCCTTTTTATAGTTAACAAGTACACAAGTTTTACAAGTAAACTCTTTGCGCAGTTCTGTTTTAGTGTTTACAAAAGCGATCTCTATTGTGAAATTTGTTTTGTGTTTATATTACTCGTAAGGATCGTCATCACACGCGCGGATCCCCCTTTCGCAAACCCCCTGTTTTTTTCTTTCTACGAGTCTCTTAGGGCGGGCGGGCATTAAATACATCCCTTTGAGAACATGGCTATCTTTTTCGTTTTTGAGGAGTCATTATGGCGGGCGGACGGGCGGTCATCAAATCAATGGGTTTGAACATAACTATCATATAAAATTATCAACAAAAATATACAATGTATAAGTTTTGAAGGACACCTGTCAATCATTGTCTCAAAATTTCCTTCAAAGCAAGAATACTTTCAAAGCAAGAATATATTTTTATAAGACACTTTTCTATTTCCCGGCTGGAATAGGGGGCACATTTAATACAGCACTTGCATTTAATGCTTCATGTCCAAATATATTCCAAAATATATTCTTGAGTAGAACATGTACCGGTACACGAAATAATGTAGGCCATGGTTTTTTTTAATAAATGAAGAATAAAATCGTCATCCTCTTTTTTTTTATTTTCCCGGCCTCGCAGGGCGAGATTTACGTCTGGTTCTCTAAATATTTTTTTGAAAGCAAAATGATTTAAAAAAAAAAACCTAGCCCGTTAAAGTTTGCACTCTAAGTTAATTCTTTTTGTAGATTCCAGGGGAAATTTAATACGAATTCTGCTCGGTTTTTCTTATTTTTAAATGAATATGATCAGGATTAACAACATCCCTCAATTAATAGCGTCAAAATATATTCCAAAATATATTCTAGAGTAAAATATTTTCACAAAATAATGTAGGTCATGCGTTTCATTTTATTATACACGAAGAATTAATCGTCATCCCTTTTAAATTGTCCCGGCCGCAGATAGAGAGAGACATCAAATAAATAGGGGTTATTTTAATACGATTTAGTATGTCTTATTCTCTCGGTTTATTTTTTAAAGTAAAACGATTTCAAACACCCTAGCCCATTAAGTTCTGAACTCTCAGGTAATTCTTTTGTAGATTCCAGAGGAAATTTTAATACGAATTATGCTTAGTTTTTCCTAATTTTAAAAGGAATACGAATAAGATTATCAACAGCCCTTTGACTTCAAACGTAATTTCAAAATGTATTCCGAGAAAAAATCATATTCTAGAGTAACATTTACAAAAATAATGTAGGCCCTGCAGTTTATTTTTTAAATATTAAGCGAAGAATAAAATTGTACTACGAAAAAAAGACATCGGGAGCCCTACATTTAATGAATTATTTGGACTTGGAGTATCATCCCCCAATCGTTTATCTATGTGCATGTACACAACACGGAGGTGAAATTTCACGTTCAATTCAGTTTCCCACATTTTTCGCATAAAGTTTTCCCCTGTCTCTGAGAAAAAAAAAAGCCCAAATAAAATCTCAGCTCCGAAAAGCCTTTCCAGAGAATGATTGATAGCCGCATTGTTCAAATTGATACAATGCCACTCTTGTTCGTTACAAAGCATATACATTTGGGTTCAGCTGTAGGCCACCGAACTTCAAGGCCTTTGAGAACTTGCCGCCAGCAATTGGAAGATTCTTAGATGATAAACAGTGATGATGGTATCTCAGCCAATGAAATGAGCCGGTTCCCGGCAAATAAATATTCCATTGGTTGCTTTCATCACGGACCGTCTGCTTTCATGAATATGACTTCCTTCCACGCGCAACTGGAGTGATTAGCTATCTGAGCCACAGGTGCATGGCTGCATGCCCATCACATTCCCAACCTGGTTGCTTAGAAATACTGTTGCTAGGAGGCTCCCCTGCGATGCCTGGGACTTCCGTAATACCATGATCAGACCAACACGGACAGTTTCAACATTGCCGCACCGCGCTTGTTGCCCGCGGGTCGACGTACCTCGTGGTCCTGAACTTTGCGTTGATTTGGCAAACTTCTCAGTGACATGACAGTAGCCGTGTCGCAATATGAACAAGGTTTACTCCTCTCACCCGACCGTCCCGCATTATTTCTTTTTATATTGAGCATCCAGTCTAGTCCCCCCAAAAATATTAACAAGTTTTACTCCTCTCGCCCGACCGCATTATTTCTTTTTATGTTGAGCGTGCAGTCCCCCAAAAATATTAACAAGTTTTACTCCTCTTGCTCGACGGCATTATTTCTTTTTATGTTGAGCATGCAGTCCCCCAAAAATATTAAGAAGTTTTACTCCTCTCGTCCGACTGCATTATTTCTTTTTATATTGAGCGTGCAGTCCCCCAAAAATATTAACAAGTTTTACTCCTCTTGCTCGACCGCATTATTTCTTTTTATATTGAGCATGCAGTCCCCCAAAAATATTAACAAGTTTTACTCCTCTCGTCCGACTGCATTATTTCTTTTTATATTGAGCGTGCAGTCCCCCAAAAATATTAACAAGTTTTACTCCTCTCGTCCGACCGCATTATTTCTTTTTATATTGAGCGTGCAGTCCCCCAAAAATATTAAGAAGTTTTACTCCTCTCGCCCGACCGCATTATTTCTTTTTATATTGAGCATGCAGTCCCCCAAAAATATTAACAAGTTTTACTCCTCTCGTCCGACCGCATTATTTCTTTTTATATTGAGCATGCAGTCCCCCAAAAATATTAACAAGTTTTACTCCTCTCGCCCGACCGCATTATTTCTTTTTATATTGAGCATGCAGTCCCCCAAAAATATTAACAAGTTTTACTCCTCTCGCCCGACGGCATTATTTCTTTTTATAATGAGCATACAGTCCCCCAAAAATATTAACAAGTTTTACTCCTCTCGCCCGACGGCATTATTTCTTTTTATATTGAGCATCCAGTCCCCCAAAAATATAAAGAAGTTTTACTCCTCTCGCCCGAGCGCATTAATTATTTTTATGTTGAGCGTGCAGTCCCCCAAAAATATTAACAAGTTTTACTCCTCTCGCCCGACCGCATGGTTTCTTTTTATATTGAGCGTGCAGTCCCCCAAAAATATTAACAAGTTTTACTCCTCTTGCTCGACGGCATCATTTCTTTTTATGTTGAGCATGCAGTCCCCCAAAAATATTAACAAGTTTTACTCCTCTTGCTCGACGGCATCATTTCTTTTTATGTTGAGCATGCAGTCCCCAAAAATATTAACAAGTTTTACTCCTCTCGCCCGACCGCATGATTTCTTTTTATGTTTTTTTTTCGGCTCTTCGTTTTCTGTCGGCTTTTTGTGTACGTCGTGCGTGTATACCGACGTCGGCTTCTAGGCCTCTTGTTTTGTTATGGCGCGGCTTACACGTTGCCCGTTTCAGAAGGCAGTTTGTTGACTGCTAGGGATTATTGTCTGTGGTTTACACGATGCCCTTTTGCTGTACGCTCGGGGGATTATTGTCTGTGGTTTACACGATGCCCTCTATTAATGACCGAATTCTAAGGAAGGGGGATCGGGCAAAGGGCATCGGGCAAAGGGCATGCGGGACCGTGATCGCACACAGCGGGCAACGGGACTTCGGTGTGGGCATTTGGGGATGGTAAATTCTGGGCGGTACTGTATGTCAAGAGATAAAGTACGGAGTATAGGGGCAAACTGTGCAGCGGTTCTGTGTGAAATGTCTCCATTTTGATGGACGTTTTTGTACTTAATTAGTGTTTTGTGCTGCAGGCAATTTTGCGGGCTTCTTGATCTATGAGGCTCCACTACGTGGAGCCTCATAGTTCTAGGAGTAACTTAGCCTTAGGCCTAGCTTGAGTAGCTCCAGCGGACATGCTCCATTTTCATTTACATCATGTGAATGAATATGGAGCATGTCAGCTGGAGTTACTCAAGCTAACTTAGGCCTACTTTTTCAATACATGACATAGGCTAATGCAACAGCTGGAGTTTACTCTAGACCTGTAAACGTGGCGGCGTTGTATACAACGTGGACAAAAGTGTACTGCCAGACTGCCACACGCCACACTGTTGTGTCATTTGGTCATTTCGAACCTGGCGAAATTGATCCGCCATACATAATTTCGTATGGATGTTGAGTACTCACCTAGAAATCTAAATTTGCCTTCCTGCGTGTTCAGGATGTGTCATTTCGACGAATTTTGCCGTTAATGAAGACCCATACGAACGTGTTGAAATTAGATTTTAACGTTAACTGGACAAGTACCCAGGGTCACTTGCGTGCCAAATTATTGGAGCCCTCCGAGCTACCCGTCTGCTTCATGCGGCGCATATCGACCACGTGATAAACCCAGCTAATAATTTGGAATCGCACTTATAATCGGGACATAAGGAGTGCCCGGAGCATCAGTGCGATACCAAATTATCCGCAGCATTTATCACGTGGTAAATCACATGCATCAGGAGGAGGTTGCTGGACGTCGAGATCTTGCCAAATTTACCCCGAATTTCGTTTGAATGCCAGATTTGGCGTAAAAGCAGATTTCAACATGTTCAAGAAAGCTTGATATGTGAATACTTATCACACGGTAAAGTGATGTTCAGTTTTTCAGAAGGACGATTTCGCTTGGTTCGAAATGGTACAAGAGGGTGGCATAGTTTACAAGCCGCGTTCAAGGGTCTAGAGATACATGCACTCAAGCTACACTTAACATGTAGGCCTACCCCAAAATGGGTAACTCCTTATCTTTAGGACACCTCTATTTTTTACGAATTCTCTTCAAAACTGACCTTTGCAGATGACTGGCCAGTACCAAAGTGACTTTTGCAGGCTAAAGCAGTCTATTTTCTTCAGATTAACTCATGTTAGCTGTCATATTGAAAGCACTTTCAAAGGAAATGCGACTTTCCTACTTTTTTTTAGCAGTTGGCCATCATGCTTTTTAGTCTATTTTCTGTTTGTCATCGTCATCTTTTACCCCTTAATTTCCCTCATAAATCAAAGCCCTGCCCTCTTTCTACAAATTAAACCTGCTGATATTCAAGAAGAAGTCATTGCCAACTATTCAAATGTGTCAAGAAATATCAGACATTGTTTGTCAGATGTCACTTTTGAGTGTCATTTAGTCAGCTGTTTTGGTGAGTCTTTTTTTTTTAACCTTACAGTATAGGAACGGGGTCCTAAAGGTAAGGATTACCCACAATGTAGAACTTTGTCAACTTTTTTTTCACATTTTTGATTTAGACTTTGTTTCTAGTTTGTTTATGCTTTAGAAGCACTCTCACCCTCTTTAAAGCGATAAAAAAAATTAATCCCGCATTTGTAATTTTGTGTTGGAATTTAGGTACGCTAACATGTGCAAAATGAACCTGGAAATTGCACGAAAATATAGACGCCTAAAATTAAGGGGTGATTATGAGGGTGAGTGTTTGTGAAAAATTGTGAAAAAAACTTGACAAAGTTCTAAATTTTCAGGTAGGCCTACATCACTACATGTTCCAAGTGTGGCCTTTATTTACGGAGGTAGTCCAGTAAATTGGCCACATTTATGGGGCTAAACTCTACTGAGTGGAGCACTAGAACTATGGTACATGTACCTGTACCCTCCGTACTAGCGCTCCACCGAATAGGCGTACTTTGGTGACTGGTACACGGTAGCATTTTGTACGTACCCATGCGAGGACAAAAAGGCCCCCCCCCAAAAAACGGTAAGGCCAAACAAAAAAAATGGTGTGTTTACGGTAACCCGACCGACCTGGAATTTTTTCGGCCAAATTGCCGACCTCAAACTTTTTATTGCCATTTTGAAGGTTGATAATTGACAAATTTCAAACATTTCAAGTACTTTTAATTATTTGCCACGAACAAAAAACATTTTCCACACTTGAATCTGACCATGATTTGACACAAACATACCTGTGTTAAACGTGCGAAAATCGCGACGATCTCAAAACTTGAATTCTCAAACTACGAAGTACGATTATTTTTGCACAAACGCATCGGGGTACGCCTGCCCGACGGACGGCATGGTTCTCCCCACGTACAAACGTGCGTATCGGCCCGATATGCTGGAATTCCGGCCGGCCCGATACGCCGACAAAAAAAATGCCGATCACATTTTTTAGCCCCTGGTACGCACAATATAATTATCATACACGCCATTAAAATGCACAATTTGATCGTTACATATGCCATTATTTCATCTTGACATGCAAAATCTTGACCAAAATCCTGTTTTTCCGATGCATGTGTGATCACAATGCACACGATGACGTGTCTGTTGACCACCAGCAGCACCCAGCTAAACATACAGCATGGTACACTGGTTCCCTTCGCCAGCTAACGGAAGCATGATGAAGGACCGGAACCAGTGACTACTGCCTCTCTCCGGTCCATACTTCATATCATATAGGCCTACATACAGCATGATGATGTAGTGGGCCGAAGTTGGATCGTAAAAATATTACCAAACAAACATCGCTGGAGAAAGAGAATTTCTGCGAATTAATTCACAGAACGTGATCTTTACTTTCTGTGTATGTGTTTTCCATTAAAATGACGAGATTGCAAAGCTCGAACTTGTGGCGAAACATCGTAGCGTGTTTCTGCAGTAGTGCAAGATTTTCGGCCACGTGGGCCGTGAGCATGGCGCGATGTTCGGCCAGCCAGGCGGAATGTTGGCGGTGCCAGCGGCCGTGATGTATATTAAGCATAAAGTGGAATCACCGACCTCAAATATATTTTTAATTAGGTAAGGCAAGTTTTAATCACTTTTGATAGCCAGTCTTGATAATTTTCGTGGCGCAAATGAAAATAATCCAGGCACAAAATAAACATGATTCCTTGCTCTATGATTAGTAGGCCTACGAATGATGCTCCATTAATCAGCACCCCAAAAAAATTGGCGAAATAATTTTCCGACCTACTGACGCTATTTTGAAAGGCTTGTTTTTTCTCCACCTTTATTTCTTAATTTGAAACTTACATGTAAATGTAATTCATACTTTTCTAGTTAGGAAGCAATGAAACACAGGTTGTGAAATGTTAATTTTTTTTAAGTTAACAATTTTGATTTTTTTTCTTTAATTACAAAAATATTAGTGACCTACAAGATCTCCTCTGAATTTCAAGGACAAATCTTAAGATAAAGACCCCCAGATTTGCTCTAAAATGCACCATAGAGCTTCTAAAGTTTAAACATTTTCGGGTTGTTGAATCACAGCAAATCTTCCCCCACATGTTTGAAAAAATCCTGGGGAGAACCCTGGCCGACGATACAAATTAATTTGGATTGAAATGTATCGATTGAATATCTTCAATGCTTGAATAGTGGTTTTATACAATTTTTTGCGAAAGAACACGCATGGGCATGCAGAACTGAAATGAAAAAAAAAATTACAAAATAAAATTATTTCCCTACCTACCTACCTGGATTTTTTTCAGACCGTTACCGTAAACACACCATTTTTTTTGTTCGGCCTAAAGAGAATACAGATTAGGCTTGGACGGTATTTCGGTATTACCGGATAGTCAAGGTTTTTTTTAATAACCGACTAACACCGACTAATGATTCATGAATACCGAAACACCGGTGAACTCGGTATGGAATTTCAATACCGCGGTATTCTTCCTTAGTGTTCAGAATCTTCGCAAAAGCCTTTCAAACAGAAAGACAAGTAACCTCTTTGACATGTTTGATTCCATTCTTTGTGGTTTCAGGCATCCAGTTTCATGTCTGCATTGTCAATTACCGTTGACAGATTGAACACAATTGTCAAGCTCGACTAGAAAACCTGATACTTCGGCAGCTGCAATACCACAAAGGCCTTTGAAGTTCTGCTAACGCCGCCGTGTTTGCGGTTTTCTTTGTGTGTAAAGTGTCTTCGCTGAAAGTTCAAACAATGTTTTACACATGGGAATGTTTTGACGGTCGTGACAAAAACTGGTCGTCTTAATTGTTTCTCCGTGGTTATTTCAGAGAAATCTTACATCATCATGCGTAATTTTTGCCACAACATAGTTCCCAAGAATATCAGCAACAAGAAAAAAAACCGTGTCAATCTTGGTTATATGACCGCCAAAACTTGCAGGCTTCAGTCTAGTGCTATTCTGCGTGCGAGATGCACGTGCAAAGGGAAGGAACGCCTGGATTCACATGCGATGCTGAGCCGTCCGATCCGGGGAAAATGAGAAACAAATATTTCAAGGAAAGCGCAATATCAAAGCCATCATGATGTCTTATCATGGGCCTTGGGAATAAATGTACAATCAAGCAGTGTCGGCACCGACGCGCAAAAGGAAAACAAAAATCTGGACTCGCCTGAATATATACGAGGCAGCGGTGTGAACCGTCCGGGAAAATTAAGATTTTTTTTTCCAACGAATGATTTCTTAACGTGGGTAAAAACTTTTGTACGATCTGGAAGCGTACACTCGAGGGTTTACGTGCGTCATGTGCGTGGCCGTACATGTACATGCCAGTGCATGATACGCATACACGTGGTCCCACACTGGTTCCGCACAGAGAGAGTCGGAACACGTGTTTTTCCCCACCCACTGCATTTATCGATCTAAAGCCGTGTCCGCACTCGCCTTTTTTTGGAAGGTTTTACCGAGACATGGTGAGATGAAAAATGGTCAAACACCCTTTTAAAAGAATCTGATTGGCCATCTAAATCCACGCTCGGAACAATTTTTATTCATTCATGTTTCGGTTCGATTGGTCCGTTAGTTATTCATCGGTACCGACGTTCAAAGGGAAGGGACTCGCCTGAATATGCCGAGTCGTCCAGATAAAAATCCAGAAAAGAAAATACTCCAAAAGAAAGCGTAAATTTATACAAGAACCATGATTTCTCACCGTGGGAAAACCCCCCGTAATGCCCGCACGATCACACGTAAAGCTACGCCCGTCCTGCTGGGCCCACAAGCACAATTGCACGTGCTTTTTCCCACGCACTGTGTGGATCAAGCTGATTGGCCTTCTAAAACGGCGCTCGAAACATTTTCCATTCATGTTTTGGAATGATTGGTCCGTTCGTTATGAAGGTCGCGGCACCGACAGCTTCATATTACAGCGTCCACAATTGCGCATGCGTAATTTTGTGATGTTTACTATTATCAATCACGGACCGATCACGTGAGAAGGAGTACGATATTTTTTGTAGGGGTCCGATTTTCACATGACACCGGCGAAGCACGCAAGGAGTCGCTGGTGACCGGCATAAATTGCATGAGCCTTTTGAGTCACCCACAATGGATACCAACTGAAAAGCATACGTTCGCTAGGATTCGGGGCCGGGGATCGTTGCGTGGTCGGCCTCTGGCATCGGTCGACGATCTGCATTATTTTTTAGTGGACCTTGTCAAGTCAATGACTTACAAATTCGAAAAATGCAATACCACAAAAAGTAAGCTTCTCGTGTTTAATAATCTGTTACAATGATATGTTGTTTTTACAAACAAATGGACTGATAATGAAAGTTTGAAACCAAGACACTTTTAGTTTAGGAGATTTGCGGCGTGAAGCATTTGCGTGATTTATGCTGCGCCGGCGGCTTATCAACTCGGCACGTGGTGTCTGGTGGTTAGTTATTTTTTCTTCTGATAATGACGTAACTAATACCCCACTTAACATAATACCGCGGTTTTAGTGAATACCGCGGTTTTTTTGTCACTGGATACCGCGTTATAGTAAATGCAATACCGTCCCAAGCCTAATACAGATGAGAAAGACAGTTACCCTGGATAGATCTACACATTCATGACATTTAATTTAAGACCCCAAAATTGTTCCCAACGGGCGGTAATTTTGAAAAAAGAGCAAAATAGTCTGAAAACCGCTCACAATTAAATGTGTTTGCCAAGTTGTTCAGTCCCTTTCACTGCTCTTCCATTGAGGGCGTGTGTGACATCACCGTCGTCGATCGAAGAAATACAAGTCGCGCTTTATCAACGACTATTTTGTGTAATGATAGGTGTTCCGATCCGCACCATACGACAGTATGGGCTTTGAATACACCCAAGGTGAAAACTTTATCAAACATCGCCACTAATAATATACTGACAAATGAAAATCCCATTGTTTAATTGTTTGTTTTTTCTTCTGAAATTGCAATTCTCATTAGGGCGATGTTTGACACAAGTTTCATGTGGGTATCTGTCATCATTTGTTTAGAACGTGTACGTTTCAGTCATCTCCACCTTGGGTGTATTCAAAGCCTATACTAACGTGCGGCGCGGATCGAAGCATTACAAACATGAGGTCATGAACTGTGTAATGCATACATGTATATTCATAGCGCTGTTAACTGGTGTGGTTGTTATGCAAATTGTTCCATCTTTGTTCTTTGGTTTTACCAGGGGGGTTATATGAATGCCAAGAAACAGAAGCTAGCTGAACAGTTCACGGAAGACACTCCTCGAAACATTGAGATAGCTGGAGCTGCAACAGGCTCACGCATATTTGATGGGGTTACCATTCATGTCAATGGATACACAGGTAGGACTTCCAAGGAAAATGCAACAGTTGTTGGTGGAGCTACAGTATAAGTTGTATGTATTTGTTTGTGCATGCTTTTAAAGTTGTTGAGACAAATTTAATCCCAATCCCAAAGCATTTTTGTCAGGATACAACCTCAATCCTGCAAAATCCTCCAACTGCCTCCATGTACAATAAGCATACTGCCTCAATCCTGCAAAATCCTCTAGGCCCTATTATTTCTTGAATGGGTCCTTGGAAGGGTGACTACTGCCTTAATCCTGCAGAGCCAGTGTCATCCTGGAGCAGTGCGGAGGATTTCAAGTATAATTTAGGCTTAAATTTATGCACGGCTGAGCATGAACAACACAAGATCCGGCCTAAGGCCTTGACATAGTGCATCCTCCAAAATCAGCCATTTTGCAAAGAGGATTTGCAGGATTTGGGATGGTTAATGAAAGAGTATACATGAACAAACATGAGAAAGTTTGCGCAAGAATGATGGTTAACCATGCAGTAGCTGGCTAGTATAATCAACTGTTCAAGACCAGCCAACAAGGACAGTAAAACATCACTGGTTATAACAGCTGAACACATCATGATGCGCAGCACGGAGCAGGGAGCCAGGAACAAGATGCTCAATGAGGATGTTTGGACCATCGTTTGAGTTTGAGATGCTCACATGTCTCTTAGTGCACAGGTGTCAGTGACATATCAAGTCAACCACTTGTTAACCAATGGCCCTCATTAGAGCTGGGCCTGCATACAATGGCATATGGTCTACTTGAAATGGATTGGCGCTCGGAATCAGAATATGATGTCCATCCGGTTCGTTAGTGTGACGTCACTTCAGTTTATACCATGCCCATTAAGTAGCATTGGAACCAGAACTGGAAGTTAACGCAACTTATGTGTTTATCCAATGGGCGCTAGTAATCAGTGGTGCGCTTTTTTACTAATGAACCAGATAACAGAGTGCAGTGAACTGGGACACTTGTGTTAACATAATTCTTAGACCAGTTGTTTGCATTTATTCAAGAATGTGACAAGCGTGGTCACTAAACACTAAAGGGTATAACGATTTGTTCCATAAACACTCTGTGCTATTGTTTCAATTGGCTTAAAAGTAAGATCCTTTTTGAATAGTACGTGTATATTTTTTTATCTTTAAACTGACAGTGCCTTCATCTGATGAGCTGAAGCGTCTGATGATGTTACATGGTGGTATGTTCCATCATTACTACAGTAAGACCAGAGTCAGCCATATCATAGCTACCAGGCTTCCCTATGCTAAGATCAAGGAGCTCAGAGATGAGAAAATTGTCAAGCCAGAGTGGATTACTGACAGGTATATGCCTTGTAAATTTATATCGTATGTCCATTCCAAATATACAAAGCTGTATGAGGGACATGGTTGAAAAATAATTTTCCCTCTTCTGCTATGTCGTACGTACGACTTGTATTGTACGCCTTATAACTTACGTACATGTACGCCTTATAACTCGTACGTACGCCTTATAACTCGTATGTGCGCATTATTACTCGTACATATGACTTACAATCGTACATACGCCTTGCAAACAATAACCTGTGCGTATGACTTACAATTTGTACTATTTTTTTTTTGAAAAAAGTAAGACTGCCGCAAACTGCTTACTGACTGGATGGACCTGAAATATATAAATCTAAAAATTAGTGTGGCCTGACGTTGCGAACTTAGCAAGTTCTTCTTCAGAGGCTAAAACAGAAATGACAGAGGTACATACATTAATATGGGGGTGCACACAAACATGCAGGGCTGAAAGAAGAAACACAAAAGGAGGATTAGGTGGGAAAGGTGTGGAAAGATGCAGGGGAGGGTGGATGAGAGAACAAAGAAACACCTGTAGTGTGGAGAGAACAGTTTGATTAGTACATGGTATAAAACGATCAAAAGAAGGAACAAAACAAAACACAATGAAACTTACATGTCAGCAAGGAGGATCACCACGAAGGGATACTGCAACAGAGAAGTTGAAACATGAAAAAAAGTAAGACTGCCGCAAACTGCTTATGGACCTGAAATATATAAATCTAAAAATTAGTGTGGCCTGACGTTGCGAACTGTCATTTCTGTTTTAGCCTCTGAAGAAGAACTTGCTAAGGCCAAAAAAAAAAATAGTTCTGCTTCCGATTACATGCCTTTCAAAAATAGGGTCGGTCGGTCGGAAATTTTTTTTTTGCCAATTTTTTTTATGCAGATTGAATGGGGTATTCAATTATATGCGAAGTTTTAGCCTGAACTATTTCCATTGCACTACAAAAGCTATACACAAAATTGCCACAAAAAGTGAGTAAAACCTACCTTAATTATTGTCAATATATTTACGTTCGATAATTCGCAAAAAAAATTGTGGAAAATTCAGGTCGTTCGCACCATAGGCACAACGCTAGTCAAGAATGGGAGCTGGCCAAAACTCCGAAGTGTGTGATGCACTGTACATGTACCCGGCCCGCGGCCAACGGGTCGAAAATTTCAGGAAACACGCTGCATTGTATCACTCCAAATACGAGTAGTACGATCTCAAAATGAACTCGTGAAAACGGAAAATACATACACAGACAAGCTAGATCAAATCTGTGAATTAACTTGCAAAAATGTTCTTTCTCCATCGGTGTTTTCTTGGCATTTTTACGATGTCTTTCTCAGCATTTTTACGATGTCGAGTCCGACCAGTTGACAGAGCACGTGCCTGCGCCTGCTGCATAGCCATGCTACTGCTAGCGCTATCGATCGCATAGCCGTGCACAGACTAGTTACCGCATTTTCATAATTGGCCCCTGCGCGGCGCGGCGGGAACCAGTCGTCGCCGCATTGCGCTTATTACGCACGTGATTATAGACAGCGAAGTAGTTGAATCGCGCAGCGAATTTGTAAAAATAACGGAGGTTTCTTTTGAAAAAATAGCGAATGTAAGTAAGAAGACAATAAATACAAGCATTTTTTTATGCAAAAGGGTTGTTGAGAGGTAGTTTGTGAAGACAGACAAGACATAAGGTTTTTATTTTTATTTATTCAATTTTTTTTTTTTTTTTTTTTTTTGAATTGCCGATAAAAATTTTAGGGTCGCAGCCTAAAAATAGGGTCGGTCGGGTAACCGGAAGCTGAACTATTCTTTTTTTTGGCCTAAGTTCGCAACGTCAGGCCACACTAATTTTTAGATTTATGTTTTTTTTTATTACTTACAAGGTGTGCGTACAGGGTTTAAGTCGTATATTATGAGCTATTTAGGCATGCGTACTGGTTATAATTTAGAAGTTGTACGTAAGAGTTACAAGGCGTACATACGAGTTATAAGGTGTACATGTACATATGGGTTAGCAGTTAGTAAGAGAGAATTTTTTTCACCATGTCGTACAAATAAGAGCTAAATTGCATAGTATTAGCTCCATTTTGTAATCAAATCTGAAACTGTCATTTCAGGTCTTGGGGTTTTTACTTTAGGGTTGATTTTTATCAGAGATGTTAATTTTCCTCAGAAACAGTTACGTTTTGTTTCTTTTATTTTCAGTATAAAAGCAGGAAGGTTGCTGCCAGATAACCCTTACCAGCTGTACACTAATAGAACAACCTCCCAGGGCACACTCCAGTTCTCAGGCTTGAAGAAAGATGCCTCGACAAACGCAAACAAGCCTGAACATACAGCAAGTGATACTAGTGGGAGTAGAGTAAGCAATCAAGGAACCAGACTACGCAGTCCTGAAGGCCACAGTATGGTGGAGTTTCTAGACAAGAGTTACGCATCCATTGCCTTGCCGAGTCCTTCGTCTTCTACCAGTTCAGTCAGTGCCCAGTCCATGGGTCCACCATCTCTTGGAACCACCACCACAAGGGATCAGTCGCCTCCGTCCATGGGAGGTAGCAAGGGTCCTGCTAGGGCCGGCGATGCTAACTTTGTGTCTGAGTTTTACAGCAACTCGCGTCTGCATCACATATCCACGTGGGGGGCCGAGTGCAAGGCTTTTGTGAACAAGCTGCAGAGCAGTGGCGACACCAGCTTCCCGGCACGGGAGAAATTGCGACGACTCATCGAAGATCAAAGCGACTTCTCATCTGGCTCAGGGGAATCACAACCAGTTCGAAAATCTGCAGCTGATACAGACAATGTGGGAGATCCTATATCAAGGACAGCAGAACTCCAAGGTCATTTAACAAGAGCAAATTACGGGAAGGCAGGGAAATCCAAACGTGTCATCATGCATGTTGATATGGACTGCTTCTTTGTATCGGTTGGTTTGCGCAACCGCCCAGACCTGGTGGGGAAACCTGTGGCTGTGACTCACTCCAAGGGGAAGGGCATGCCTGATACAAACCAGGAAACTAGGCAATATGAGAGGGAATACTATGCAAATAAATACAAACAGGATGGTGCCAAGGCAATGAAGAGTCGGCATGTGGACATAGCCAAGACATTCATACAGGAGACAGAGGGTACTTCGAGAGTAACAATCTCACCAGAAGAGCCAGCAGGTTCTGTAGACCCCACCATAGCGAGTGCTCAAACCTATCTAGGAGAAGCATCCTCATTTGGGGGCCAACCTTCAAGATTACCTGGACAATCTACAGATTCTAACATCCAGTCCGTGCCAGTGGAGGGAGCCAAGCCACAGACAATCAGAATCCAGCCCGAGACTTTCAATTCCATGGCAGAGTTAGCCAGTTGTAGCTACGAGGCACGCAAGGCAGGAGTCAAGAATGGTATGTTTATGGGAGAGGCAAGAAAGCGCTGCCCAGACCTGCAGACAATACCCTATGACTTTGAGGGATACAAGAGTGTCTCACAGACATTATACGAGACTGTCGCAAGGTGAGCTAGTAGCCACTTCCTCACAACCCATAAATACCGTCAATTTGTAAAGAATGCTTATCAACTTAGTTGCCCAAATGTTCAAGATAGTGTTTTCATTATTAAGCTCAGGAAAAAGACCTCCATGTTGTTGTAATGCTTATAGTGCTTTCCATCATATCAACAATCTCAAAGCACTTTACAATTATTCCCCCATTCATCAGGCCACGAGACCACGTGGCAGCCGATATCAGTGCACATTTGGACCTCTACCCTCACAGGTACATGTACCAATTCAGGGCATTCTACATAAAAAAATAATATTTGTGGGTGGCTAGTGCGTAAGGCGCTCACCTCTCACCACTGTGGCCCTGCTTCGATTCCCCGCTGCAGACCATACATGTATGTGAGAAGAGTTGTGCGTTGGTTCTTTCCTGTACCACGAGGGTTTTTCTCCGGGCCCTCCAGTTTTCCTCCCTCCCGGAAAAATCAAACACTTTCGATCTCAGGCTGTGCTCCGTGATCATATGTGGGTCAATGTGGCTGGCTGCCATAGGCGCCTTTACATGCCTGCGGCTCCACCAGGTTGTAGCCGTGTCCTTCGCAATTCAGCTTCTCAGCTGTGAGTAAGGATGTTAAGTCTCCCAAATTGTTGTTATTATTATAGAATTCGAGGTTTGTTTAAAATCAGTTAATTCAATATTTTTCATTATCTAGTTACACCCATGAGATAGAGGCTGTTAGTTGTGACGAGATGTTCGTTGATGTGACTAGCATACTGGAAGACACGGGGGCTACACCCCTAGACCTGGCACGGGTACTCCGTCAAGAGATTAAAGAGAAGACGCAGTGTAATGCTTCAGCAGGACTTGGTATGTAAATCAATCAGTTAATCCATCAGCACTTGCATTGCATTGTACTTTTCCCCTGATGAATCCACAGAGACAGGTTAATCATCCTAGTGTGAAGTCAATTTTCAGAGCAATATGTGAAACCCTTTAACACCCTGCAGGTCATTATCAGGTGAAGAGATATGAAGTGTTAAAGTAACTCTGCCACACAGCAAGTCACTCCGCACACACAAAAAACCAGCACTGTGGAGAGCGCTGTGCAGCGTGACCGAATCTTGCCCTGAGCTTAACCACACCAAAGAACTGTCATGACTGTGCAGGGATTTGAAATCTTATCCATACTCAACAGAAGATTATCTGGAAGGAATATGAAGTGTGGGTGCTACTAACCCTTTGAGTAAAAGTGTTTCAAAAACCTGAAGGGTTGTGAAGTGCAGCCCTCCTGCTATTTAAGCAGTCACGGACAGTCAAAATTTACTTCCACTTCGACTGCTATACTTTTAACAAAGGCTAGTCACCAGCAGTCAGATCATATGTCAAGCAAGTACTTTGTTCAGTCAAACTGGGTCAACAGGCAAAGCAGACAAGTTGTGGTCACAGCTGTTTTATCACTCTCCTGGAGTCAAAGCATGGCAGTCCAAGGCAGTCAATCCTGCTATGTGGGCTGGGAATTGAAAACAGTCACTTGATTGATTTTGACTGCAGGGGCAGTCAGTCCATACTCGCTGCAAACACAAACGCAAATTTGTGACCTCACAACAAGTTTTCACACTGCAGATTGGTTAAAAAAAAGAAAACACATCTCAACTCTGGCGAATTTTGCAGTGAATGGTTTATGATGTCAAATTTGCTTTGTATTTGCATTCTTGTAGTGTATGGATTGGCCTTGGTGGTGTTGGGAGTAATGTTAAATTTTATTCAGAATGCCTACCAAAGAGATATGAATAATAAATAGTGCCTCTTCTGTAAGGCCGCATGTCATATGCACTATTAACACGCACTTTCAACTGAAATCTGACATTTTGAATCTGAGAACATTCTATGATTGCACCTCCCCATTGATATTGCTTGTTTTGTTTTCTCTATAAAGCTTGTAATATTTTGCTGGCACGTATGAGCACAAGAAAAGCCAAACCTAATGGACAGTTCTTCCTGGCATCTGAGGGTGCAATGGACTTCATGAAACACCAGCCTGTTAAAGATTTACCGGGTAAGAAACTAGGAGTGTAAAGTTAACATGTTTCTAAGACATTTTAATGATTTTTTTAAAATCCGTTCAAATAGTTTCCAGATGTAACCCCGACCCAAAGAGGTCTTTGGTTAAAGTATTATTTACTATTTATGACTACGGGGGTTTTTGAAACCTTTGCTTCGTCTTCGGCTTTGCCTTCGACTTATGAATCACTGGGAGGCAAACTAAACAAAATCATTCCATCTTTTGTCTTCATATCAACCGATTGAATGTTCCTGAAGCAATACAGGCACCAAAATGTAGCTGAAGTTCCAGAAGCTAATCTTTATGGTACTTCATCTTTTCTACTGTTGAGCCTCTGTTCCAGTAGACCTTTTGATCTTTGCCTACTTGTATTCTACTAGACCTTTGATCTCTGCCTACTTTCTTAGAGCTGGTCTTTGATCTTTTCTTACTTCTTGGAAGAGAGTGGATGTCTTTTGTATCCTCAGCCTTTTAATTGGTGACTGGTGCATCAGTGTGTACACTAACAATGGTCTTCCAGGAGCTAGGCATAATGTAGGGACACTTAATCCCTGCCTGTTGATCACACCTTGCAGAAGCTGTGAAAACCACAAACTCTGCTGACTATTCATGGCTAGATGGCCAATCCCTGTTAGAGTCATGTGCACTTTTCTATGGAGCCAGTGGGGGCCCATGGTCCACTGAGCACCATAGGAAAGCACACACGTAAACAAAGTGTGACATCATCAGTACAGGGGCTTATTTGAAATGTGGACATTGAGGGCCTGGCGGGTCCTACTAAAGCGCGTCAACAAGCGTCAACAAGTTTTAGTAGTCGTTAAGTGCGCGTCAACAAATTTTGTATAGGCCTTTGAACAATAAAAACGGCTTGGTAGAAAAAGCAATAATGAACATCTTCTGCATATCAATTAAAGTTAAAATTACTTAAAAAGTGGTTTTCCAGCGCGAAATCTACGACGGGGTTTTCGGTTTAGTTTTGGCCGCCATCTTGTTTGAGATCTACATACTACGCATGCGTGGAGTGTACCATTCACGCATAGGGGTTTCTTTATACGATACGCTCAGCGATACCTCGTTTGGTTTTTGCATTGGGATTTTTTGGCAGACATTGTAAAGGGTGTCGGTAAGCATATTTTCCAAATAATTAGCCAAGTACCGTGACCAAGTTTTGCATAATTTATAATTAAAAAAAAAATAGTTTTCCTAATTTCCTATAAAGAGACCCCTATGCGTGAATGGTACACTCCACGCATGCGTAGTACGTAGATCCCAAACAAGATGGCGGCCAATACTAAATCGAAAAATCCGTCGTAGATTTTGCGCTGGAAAACCACTTTTAAAATAATTTTAACTTTAATTGATTATGCAGAAGATGTTCATTATTGCTTTTTCTACCATATAAAGCTGTTTTTATTGTTCAAAGGCCAATACAAAATTTGTTGACGCGCACTTAACGACTACTAAAACTTGTTGACGCTTGTTGACGCTTGTTGACGCGCTTTAGTAGGACCGGGCCTGGCTGGTCATGTGCTCAGGGCGTGGTCTGGGTGAAGCCTGCCCCAAAATTTTAGCAGAGCTTGGTGTTCCTGATTCTGCTATTGTTCTGATTGCATGATGGCACTTTATCAAGTTGCCGTCCTTTTTGCACGAATGTTGTCTCTCTGTTTTAGGTAAGTTTAAGTGATTATGTACATTGTGTTTAGATGATCTGTCTGCTCAGATGTTAGTCATTGCCATTTCACTGTATTCACTGTGACAATTTTTTTTGTTAATTGTGAAAAGATACTTTTCCAAGATTGATTTGTCTATGAAGTCTGGACTTTATGAAAATTAGAGAGTCTTGCCACACAGAATTGTCAGATAGACAGATAGACTTGGGCATTTTTTTTACCAAGGTTAATGATGTTCTGAGAGATCCAAAAAGGATATCCACTCAGAAAGTTTTGCATTTGTTTATAATTAGCTTTAGGCAAGTGTTTTAACGAGATATGCGTAGTAAAGGTGCTACATAATGGGTCTCATATGTTCATATATTTCATTTACCTGTCTTTGGTTTCATTCTCCCCCAGCGCTTTATATCGATTGGAAAAGGCGCTATATAAATATGGTTATATTACTTAATGTACCATTAGGGAGACACCTTATCGTTATTATTTTGATAATAGGGAGACATCAGGGGGAGTCAGGTTGGCGTAGCGGTACTTTCCTCGCCTTCCACCGCTGTGACCCGGGTTCGAATCCCGCCTGGGCCAATATGTGGATTGGGTTTTCAGTCCCTGCCTGATTCCGTGGGTTTTCCCCAGAATATTCTTCTGGGCTTTTCCTCCCACCTCTAAAACTGCAATTTCTTCTCATTGTCTTCTCTCTACAGGTTTCTTCAGGCTTGCGAGCTACAGTGCCTAGGGCGCTTTTGAGGAATCCTTGGTTTCATTACCAGAAATGATTAATAATAATAATAATAATAACATCGGCTTTTAGGGAGACACATAACTGTCTCCGTAATGGCACAGCCCCCCTTTAGACATGTTAGAGGCAAAATTTAGTGTCACAATTAGGTTATATTTGTTGCTCGTGGTCTAATTAGTAAACATACCGAAATTCATGGAAAAAGGGCAAGGGAAATTGGGTTAGGGCACATTTAAGTTGGAAAAGAATTTGTGCACAAGTCTTTGGTGATGTCTCCCAAATCACCCATTCCCAGTAATTATTATTATTATTAAGTTGGATTTGTACATTCGTCTATTTTTTTGATCTTTGAAGTTTGTGGTTTGAAGTAAACCAAGAACGAGTAATGCTGCAGTCCAGATTTTATTAAGCATTATGCACAGATTGGTTTGTTTTATCAAGTCGTGATTTGCCACCCATCATATCTGTGATGTTTAAACTGACTATAGTCTGGACTGATTGGCCATTTTAGTACAAGGTTATGATTTACTTGTACTTGTTGAAGTACATGTACTTTGTAAATATTTGATTAATTTTCTTGTGATTTGATTTAAACAAACTCAGAGACACAAATTGATGTCTTCTGATAGAGTTTCACGGGTTACACAAAACATCCCAATGGAACCCAAATTTTAAAATGGGACCTGATATTTTCATGATCTGCCCTCCATGTATGAGATAATTATGTAGACAATGAAGTTGTAATTTCTTTGATTTTAGGGGTAGGGTGGTCCATGGGTGCTCGTCTGAAGACCATGGGCATAGGAACCTGTGGTGACTTGCAGAACCTGTCACTTAGTTTCCTACAGAAGGAGTTTGGACCCAAGACCGGCCAATCATTGTACAGCTACTGTCGGGGGATAGATGATCGACCAATCAGAGTGGAGCGAGAAAGGAAGTCAGTCTCGGCCGAGATCAATTATGGAATTAGGTTCACTCAGGTTGGTAATTTAAATTAATTTGATATTAATCACTCATAAGCAGACATCGTTCCACTGAGCTGTTCAAAGTTCATGTAAAGTGCTGTTTCAACTGTATAAGTGCATAGAACACAAAAGTCACAGGGTATGTCTGAGTGATGGCTATGTTGAGGAGAAAAAATTACGTTCGTGTTCTCCATGCCTTTGAAATATTGTGTAGTAAACTAAACATGTATTCCACTATCACCATGGCATTGCCATAAAAAAAATGGCCTTGGGGGAAAAACTGGAATTTGGAAGTTTGACACTGGAGTTTGGAAGTTTCTAACATTGAGGTCTGTTCTCCTGTGGTTCGATTGAAGAATCTTCATTACACACTAGGAGACAGTATGCTGTACACATCTACCTGGTGCAAATTCATCATACACCAACATAGAGTTTGTAATTCACTGATGTTTCTGAAATATCTTTCTTTCCTTCTGCCTCTAAAAACTGAACATTTCTTCATTTGTTAGAGATGAAACTTTTCCAATTTTAATCGGAAATCCGACTTTTGGAAATGTCAGATTTTTTTACAGTGTGTCCAACAAAATTTGATTTTGTACCGATTTTTTCACAAAATGCCATTTTATTTCAATCATAATTTCGAAGAAAAGTCGATGAAAAGTCGAGGGAAATGGCACGTTAAAATCATCACGAACGTAGTTTTAATCTCTTTCACCAGTCGTTATTGGAGTGTTTCAACGGTAGAAACACAGGGCATAACACTGATCGGAGCCTTCGCCGGCTGGACAAAAGGTTAAACATTGACAGGTGACATGGAAAAATCACTGTGTCGCACGTGCGTGCGAATATGCATTGGTACCAGCGTACGTACCGTCCGCTAGAACATGGCCGGTCAGGAACGGGTAGCCTTGTGAACGATCCAGTGGATAAAATCATTATGTTGTGCAATTTTCGGAGGTTTCAAATTTAGTTGTACAAAATGCAATGATTTAAAAATCGTGATGATTATCTCGAGGGTAGCAAAGAGAGCATTAGCGAAACATTTCACTGGCATTTGTTGGAAGAGAAAGACGATAATGCCTGATTTTTCCCCACGTATTAATGCAAGTGGAGTAGGTCTTGTGTGGTTGAATCATGGACATGATTGAAGCACCATGAACGGTGCCCTTGTCCTTCGGACTTTTCCCTCGAATTTCTCAAGTAAGAAGTGAACTTCTTCATTGATGACTCCATTACTCTAACCGTAATTCAGGCATTTTATGCAATGAAAACACTGACCATTTTTTTTTCATCGTAACATTTTGTTTGAATTGAAAATAAAGCAGGAGTTGGTGTCCGGAAATTGGGCATGAAGTGTATTGCACATGCATGTACATGTGGGTAACTGCAGCGCGGCCCAGATTTCGGACACGTATTCTGTTCGGCCCATTTTCCGATTTTTTTGTCATATGCCAGTTTCATCTCTGATCTTTGATACAGCAGTAGCAAGTAGTGGATTTATATCGTGTGCTTCGTGTGTTTATTTCCATGGTGTATTACGTATTTTAAAATGTTCAACATGTTCAGTGTTTATGGAGTACCGAAGTGAATACGTCACGGTCACGGTCACAAAATGTGTGTAAAAGACGCGTGATTCAGCCTGAGAACCAACACGCGCGCATACTCCATTCGTTTGCACTACATTTTCTGGTTCTAATTGACGTCACAATTCGGTACTCCATTATTATTGCTACTCCACCTCAAAAACAATCCCCTTTTTTCATTTTGCTATTTCATATCATGTGATACATATTGGCTGGAAGATTGTAACGCATTTTCAGGAAAATTTGGCTTTTTTTCCGGATCTCATGCCACGCCGAATTGATCGTTTATACCTCAGATACCGATTATGCCATATAAAAAAAACACTGATTTAAAGCACAGCCAGGCACCAGACTATTCCTAACTATGCTTGCCAACATGTGCAAGATTTTTGAACATGCAAATGATCCAATACCAGGGTGAGAGAGCAGGGAGTAGTGGGAGCATACTGCTTGAACCATGGGAATGAGGTTGCCAACCAGGTGCTATTATTGTCATTGAGGTTGAAAGCAATTCCTGGGAATGAGGTTGCGTACACTTAAGCTCTCGTCAACAAAGCACTCGGGCACAAAGCACTGTGTATTGTTCTTGAAATGCATTGAGTCATCAGACTAATTGAGAGCCCCCATTATACATGTTATAGCCTTTGTTATAACACCTCACCCACAGATTCTGTGTCTTGATTGGCCGAGAGCGAGTCACATGTTACTTTCTAATTTTGCTATCTTTCTGTGTACGGCCAAAAGTACTATGCGCATAGCAACCAAAGTACTATACCATTAGCAACCAAAGTACTATTTCCACGGTGCGGTATTTGTGTGCAAATGCATGCTGGTGTGCGCGTTGCGCGTTGTGCGTAGCGCGTATTATTCCAAAGAGAGCGCGCCGCAGACTTGGGTTTAAACATTTCGTGAAGGGTTAGTTTTTAAGAGAGAAATACATTTTCCACCAATTTTGTATTGAAATTAAAGTTTATTTCAACTGTGTTCAGATTTAAATAATGTAAAATATTAAAATCAAGCAGAATCTGTGGGTGAAGTGTTATAAAACAAATATTGAATGCTTTATCTCGTGGTGAAGTAAAACTAGCCTCCCTCGGTGATCCATGGACCATTCTATTTTCCCTCGGCTTCGCCTCGGGAAAATAGAATGGTCCATGGATCACCTCGGGAGGCTAGTTTTACTACACCACTCGAAGCATTCAATATTTGTATATTATCTGCTCACATGTAACTTGAGAGTCTTATCTTTTCTCACACTCAAAAATAACCAAACTCAACTTTCTTGCTTTGTCGCAGCACACAAGTGACGCTTGTTTTCCTCTTTTTTCTCAAGTTTTACAACATCATCAACATTATTTGATTTGTCTTTTACATTTTCTACTCTAATTGTCTTTCTGTACAAGTTACAGTGATTATTTGATCCGGCTGCTATAATATAGGTAGTAACCTCCTATATCTTAATTAAGAAATAACTCTTATTGGAAAACTTGAAGTCCAGGAAAATCCAGATATAAACATTTTAAAATGCGCTGGAAACCTGTGCCCCAAAACAATCAGCGTCCTTCTCTGTGTTTGGTTTAGGAGCTCACCCTAAACAAAAATCATAATTAGGCCCCCCAAAAAAAGACATCTGCTTTTAATTACATACCTTTAAAAAATAGGGTCGGTCGGTCATTTTTGTTATGCTGATTGAATGGGATATTCAATTATATGCAAAGTTTTAGCCTGAACTATTTCCATTGCACTACGAAAGCTATACAAAAAAAATGGCCATGACAAAGTGAATCAAACCTACCGTAATTATTGTCAATATATTTACGTTCGATAATTCTTAAAAAATAATGGAAAATTCAGGTTGTGCGCACCATATGCACAACGCTAGTCAACATGGGAAACTGGCCAAAACTCTGTGTGTGATGGATGCACTGTGTGCATGTATGGTGGGGGACAGACCTTGTTTTTACAGTAGAAAATTTTGGGGAAACATGCTGCATCGTATCACTCCAAATATAAGAGAGGTATTTTGTGAAGACAGAAAAAAAACAAGATTTTTTTTTTTATGTATTCAATCATTATTTTTTTTGTTTTTTGGAATTGCCGATAATTTTTTTTTTAGGGTTGCAGCCTAAAAATAGGGTCGGTCCGTCGAGTAACCGGAAGCAGAAGTATATTTTTTTTTTGGCCTTACCATCTTTATACATTTATAAACTCATACAAAATATTTGTATAATGTGCGTCTGGCTGGAGCTAACTATACAATGCTCATGTCTTCTTATTTAAACCTCTTTCCTAATCCCTCTTACGCACTTGCTATGGATTGCTGGCTCTCTATCCGTTCTTCAAATTCCTAAGACAATAATTTCCAGCTATTCTATGAACTGCGGGAATGTTTTTTTTCGTTTTGGTGTTCTCATGCACGCTAGGTGTTATGTAAGTGTTCTCACTCTCTCAGACTGACTCAGTGCATTGTCTAAATTCTTTTGCATTGTTCTGTGTGCCAACCGTACATATGTAAAACCCACTGGCAGTACACTAGGGTGTGGACCTTATGACTTGGTGTGGTACTGGGGTCTCTGGGTCGGAGCCTTGTCCTGTGCTGGTGTATTATTTGGAAAGAAATTACTTTCGTATGGTTGCACCACCTCTTCTTTTTCACTGCAGAAGGTTCAGGATAGTCTGGTATGTTTTAACATCGTCATCCCATGGTTCTGATTTGTACTTTTTGCCCCATTTTGTTTTCTTTTGAAGCATGTCTTGAGAATACTGACTACAGTTTTGAACTGTAGTCTTCCCGTCCACATACATTTTGTACTTGGCTCTGTTTAGTAACTGGCTATTTTTCAAAGTTGCTGCTGCCTTTGTGATTTGTAATGTTCTTCAAGCAAAGAAGGGCTCATCAAATTTTATGCGCACATGGTGTACCCGATCCATGTATGTTCATAGCCTACTGCCTGTGTAGTCGCTTAATTCACTTACGGGCTATACTTGCTGCAGTGTGAGACATCCACTAGTCTTCGCATGTTGGCGACATTTCACCAACATACTCTGACGCTACAATGGCAAAAAAATTCACCAAATTTCTATTATATGAGTTTTCCCAAAGTTATATCCCGCATATATGCTCAAAATAAGTTTCCAATAAAACTCAACATATAATCAACGGGACTACATTTTTTAAAAAGGAATATTCGTTGCTTTTTTTGGCCATGAAAATTGACCGTGAGTCATATTGCATTAGGAGCAAATCATTAATTGTGAATAGAAAAAAACGTAGCTCCCTATTTATCACCTGGAAGGGAGCATTGACATTGCTGGCTTCACTTCCATAGGTCTCACTTATTCCTAAAAACTCGGATTTTTAAGGAAAATAAAATATATCGTAATTGACGAAAATCGCTGCTTGCAAAAAGACTACTATGTCATTTTAATACGGAGCATCAATAGACCTATTGAAACAAAATTAGAGTTAGAAAAGACTGTATCTGTCATGCCGCATTTAAGGAACAAAGGCTGATGGCGTCGAGTGGAATACCTGGGCTTTCTCGTGAAGTCCATAGCACACACAGGCTGACTAATTTTATTAGAAATAGAATTCAATCGGTTTTGATAAATGCTTTTGACGTAGTACTCAAGTAGTTTGACCAAACTTTGAAACTGAATGATAAATGACTACATTGCTTTTGTAAAAAGCATCTGAAATTAACTGAAAAATTCATCTAAAAAAACCTATAAATTTGCAAACACTTACTCACTGGTTGTCATCTGGTAACCATGACAACCTGTAGATTCAGATTACATTTCGCTGGTTCCAGTGACCAGGTAGTCAGCCATGACACTTTATTTATATGAATGATTTAACTTTGACATTCAAAATGCTAGTCCGAAAATTTGGGACTCTCAATACTGTGTATGAGAGTCCCAAAACTTAAGGTATTGAAAACATGCAAAACAAGAAACTAGACTGGCACCTAAAACAACCAGTCCAACACAGCTTCAGTACTGCATCAATCAACCATGCCAAAAGAATTTAAGAAACATATGGCATGAAGCGGGAACTAGTCTCAATTTACTACACATTTCTCCATAGTCAAGCCACCAGACTATTGACACTGAATGAAGAGGTCAGTCTTTTCAAATAGTTGGACCATGGTTGGACATGTACCAGTCTAGTATTTAGCCCCATTTTGAAATCACTTGACTTCCCTCTCATGTGCACAATATTGAAGAAAAGTCTCCTTTTAAAAATTGAATTGAGTCTGCAAACTTGGTTGGTGAAATACTGAGGACATTTTCTTTGCCCCAGTGGAATTTTTGGACAAATTTGCTGGCTAAACTGTGAGTAAAGTGTGCCTGATTTAATTTTGCACGTTTCAGAGCACTCCAGAGCCCTGTCTGGGGTGATGCATGTGCTTGTACACATTTAATTCAATCTGGGTGGATAAATGTACCTGACTAAAATGTTCATGCGGCTTGTCTCTCTTTTGTATATCCTTGTTAACAGAACAGCGAGGCCATCAAGTTTGTCAGTGAGCTTGCAGAGGAGGTACATCGGCGACTGACTGCTATCCAGATGATGGGCAAGACAGTCACACTCAAGCTCAAAGTCCGCCAGGCAGGCGCCCCTAAGGAAGCCTCCAAGTTCATGGGCCATGGTATCTGTGATAATCTAGCCAAGTCAACCACATTGGCACAGGCTACTGATAAACTGAGCAGGATTCAGCAAGAGTGTAAGGCGCTGTTGGCTCAGATGCACATAGATGCGTCAGACTTGAGAGGGGTGAGGAAACACCATACGTATGTACTTGAGTAAACAGTATTGTTTACAATTTAGATTTATGGAAGAATCATGAAGGCCCGTTCATACCTGTCATTTTAATTCCATTGAGAATTCCTCATGATTCATATTTGATTCACACTGTTCATATATTTGCTGTATGAATCAGCATCTAAAAGGTCAAAAAGGCAAAAGGGGTTTTAGCATTTCATTCTTTTAAAATGTTCCTTCTCACTTCTTGTGGTTATACTATTTTTTGTACCATATTTTGATTTGTGGTAGTAGACAGCATTAATTCAGACACATTAGTTATGTATTAGGTAATATGTACATGTAGCTAACTCAGGTATGGCTAGCTGCATCTTATCTGGCGATGTAAGGAATATAAGTTTCGCCAGATATACATGAAGGCTTCAAAGTTGTCTTCTGCATGACATAATACATCAAACTGCCTCCATGGAAAAATTGTAAAAATGTAAAAAAAAAACGCCTCAATCCCACAGATATATCAATATGTTGAGGCAGAGCCAGTGACATCCTGGAGCCGTGCGGAAGATTTTAAGTATCATGTAGGTCTAAGTTATGCACGGCTGAGCATAAAGAACACAAGGTCTGGCCTAAGACCTTGACACAGTGCATCCTCCAAAATCAGCCACACATTTTTGCCATATAACCTCAATCCTGTAAAGTCCTCAATTTTGCAAAGAGGACTTTGGAGGATTTGGGAAGGTTAGGGTTAATGAATCATCTGAGGAGAGCACTGATATATCAATATTTTTTATCCCTAGGTTGGCATTCAAATAAGTCGCCTGTCATCAATCAGTGCCTCGGCCAGCTCCTCAGCATCCAACAGCAAGTTACTTCTGGACTTTGTCAAACCAATGGCAAAAGCATCAACCACTGCACCAGCCACTGCTACAGAACAAACCAGACACCAAGCTGTGAAAGACAAGAAAGCGGCTGGTACAATACTGGACTATGTTTCAAAACAGGTAAGTTGGCCCTATTCTGTACAATACAAATTCACTGAGTTGGCTCCTTCATGATTTGCTCTGTGAAGTTGTGAACTCTCAACTCAGAAGTGAGACTTTGTGTCGTTTCGCTTTTTCAAGTTAATTTCATTGAATTTGGGTGATAAAGCAGATTTGACTTTTGTAAGCCATGCGGAAAGCCAGCTGAATGTTTGTTGTCGTACGTAGACACTCACTTCATAGCATTAAGAGTGGTACTGGGTAGGTCGGATTGCAGTTGGATAAAATAGCAAAGGAAAAGTTCTAAGCACCACCTGTAATGTGCATTTGGCAGTTAGCCATTCACTACAGGACATTTTGGCCTCATTTAACTCTAATCTCCCCAAATCCTCCAAGATTGTCTTTGGAAAAAGGAGTATTTTGTAAGATTAAGGCTAAATGGCAAACGTGCATGGCTGATTTTGGAGGATGCACTGTTTCAAGGTCTCAGGCCGGACCTTGTGTTGTTTATGCTCAGCCGTGCATAAAATTAGGCCTAGATTATACTTGAAATCCTCCGCACTGCTCCAGCATGTCACTGGATCTGCCTCAACATATTGACAGTGATTGCTGGAGGATTTTGCAGGATTGAGGCAGTGGTCATCCCTCCACAAGGACCACATTAAAAAAATAATGGTGATTTTGCCAGATTGAGGTTGTATGCAATTTTTACATGGAGGCAGTTGGAGGATTTTGCAGGATTGAGGTTGGATCCTACCAAAAATGCCTAGGGAGTTAGGGTTAAGCCATTATTAGACCATGTCCGAATTACTTGGCTCAACTCGAAATTACACTTGTGCTTATGGCATACCTGCCAACTGTTCCGATTTAGGCGGAACTGTTCCGATTTCGGCGATAAAAAGTGCCCGAAAATCGGAACGTCCCGATTTTCCGAGTTGCGAGAGAAGAAGTAATACAAAAAATAAAATAAAAAATTAAAAAATAAAAAAATGCCCCGGCGCCGTCGCACACAGTCCGAGAAAAATGTTTTATTGTATTGAGGGCGCTATTGCCGCTACCATAATGGTATAAAATCCGCCTCGCTCTTATGTACTACGAAAGGGACGTAAACCAGACTCAAATGTCATCGAACAGGCCATGTCCGAATAGGCTGCGGCTGCAGCCGTACGCGCGCACAGGCTTGTGCGATCAGCCACAACCTAGCCACAGCCAATACTGAGACCCGCTACGTCATCCGTCTGGTGTACTGCCTCTCTTGCGTGCTTACTGAATGAAGCGCGGGCCGCGCCAGGCACGGCGCGGTGGACGTATTGATGCTGTGTTTGTTTTCCACACACGTTGTTTCTTAATAGTCTTCGGTGGTTTTTCGTTGATATTTTGACCGTGCTGAGTCGCACTTTTTTGTCAACGTTTTTGTATGAGCATTTCAACTGCAACATGGACCAGGAGGATGATTATACTGAAGGAGAAAAAGCAGCGATCGAGTCAAAAATCCCGAGAGGAATATCGTGAACATTTTTAAAATGTGTATTGTAACAGCATGAACAGGCCTATAGCACTTAGCAGGCTATACGGAAAATGCAATGATGTACGAACTTTTCCAAATAAAATTGTACTTGTCACTGCTTGTACAGTGTACATGTAAAATGTATTACTGTGACTGAATATCTACATGATTAAACTGTGAAGCATGTAAGTCAGCAGTCATTTATATTTAAATTGTAAAATTGTTTGATAAGCAAAAACCGGCTGGAAAATTTAGATTAGTGTCTGTTGGGTCTGCTTCTTGATATCATGTAACATTTTAGGCACATGTACATGTACATGTACTTTGTATGATTGCCCTTGGACCAAACCCATTAGCGGGCGCGCGCGCGCCTGCGCCGCTCACCGTGTGATGCGTAGGCACCCTGTTCCTCTTTCTGACTTTTCAATGTTGGCAGGTATGCTATGGTAGCCGCTACAGCCACATCCCATAGACCCGTGTGTCATATCCAGCCGTAGCCAAGTATTTCGGATGCGGTCTTACAATCAGGAAAAAGTTCAGTATGGGTATTGCATGTGCTCCAAATGGAAAAAAAACAAACGATATCTATAAGTCAGTTTTGTGAAGAAATAAAAACACATGTTGTAATGTGGGAGTGATTGTCACATAAAATACAATTTAAAAAAAAATTGATTACTCTCAGAAATCTGCATCTACTGGCCAAGACATCCCAGTTCCAGTCCCTGGCCTTCCCCAACCAAAGAAGACTCCACTACCCCCTTTGCCTACCTTCCAACCCAGCACTCCAATGCTTCCATCAAGAGCAGCGGTAACCAGACAGATACAGCATGAGCAGTTCTGCCTGCCATCACCATCTCAGCTAGACCCTACAGTACTGGCTGCTTTGCCTGCAGACATCAGACAGACAATAGAGAGGACCTATGAAGCACAGAAAGAACAACGAGATAGGTGTGGTATAAAGGCATATTTGAAGGATTAGTGGAGACAAATGGAAGATTCCCTCAGAAAGACATATTAGTTGCGCAATTTTTAAGCTTTTCAGTTCAAGTGGTGAAGTTATACTAGTCCTAATTATGCCTTTGATACATGATAATTTTGAATTTACATCAGAGAGACGTATGTTTATATTTTTGGGTTGTCACCCTTTGTCAACGTATTTTGTAAGCACTGTATACTAGGTTTTTTGCGAGGCTTGTGAAATAAAATCACAAACTTACTGAAATTACTTATTATTTTGCTGTATTTCTGCAATTTAAGGTAAACAAAGGGGGGAAATAAAATAGAATTCTTTTTCTCAAAAATATCAAGGTGAATAGGTGTTTTTTATGTCAAACATCCACAGAACTTTTACATCTTTCCAATTATGAATTTCTTATCAGATTTATTAAAGGCTTAACATGTACAAATGCACTTTTGTTTGGTTTTTGTAGCAGATCTGAGGGCCGGCCTAGTGTGTGTACATCCAGCTCAATCAGCAACAGCACATCTCTGAATCGTACAAAACCTGAGCACTCCAAATCCTCAACCAGTATGCAAGCCTCAACATCCCATCAATCAAGACCAAGCATTGTGAGCAGCAAAGAGGAAAATGGGCACACTGCCAACAATCAAAGCACCAATGGAAGCTCAGCTATTTGTAAATCTACAAACACTGGCCTATACCACAAACACGGTCAAATTCCTGTTGCAGCACTTTCCTCCAGGACAGCCACAAACAATGAAAGAACAGTGATGGACCAACCCAGTACCTCAAATGGTACAACCCGTATTGGCAAAGACCAACACCAACCCAGTTCATCTGACATAGACCATTCTCATCTTGGGTATGATCCAAGTGTATTAAGGGAACTGCCAGCAGACATTGTGCGGGAGTTAATGGAGCAAGAAGGTGGTGGGAGGCAACCAGACACGGAACTGAGTGATTTGGTGACAGTGCCAGATGAAGACGTTATGGGTCCTGTGGAAGCACTTCCATCATTTTCACAGGTATTGGAAGGGAATGGAGTCCCTTTATCATAATTCTATTTTAATAGTTTATTTAGCAGCATTTAGCTGTGTAAAGGAAGAATGCAGAATTAAACAAGGGGTAACTCAAGGTTTTACCCTGAGGTACCCCACAAAACCCTGTTAAACCTTGTGAAACCTTGAGGTACAGTTACCCCTGTTTAATTTTGCATTCTCCCCTAATTTAATTATGGGCTGCAAGTCTTACTTAGACCGGAATCCTCATTAAATATGTCAAATTAAATCTTGTGTTCCATGATGTCTTTAATGACTTCAGATTAGTAGAGTGATGACTTCCTAACTCATTCTTGACAAAACGAACACCTGCCATTTCCATAATTCAGGTCACTACATGTAATTGACACTTTGATTCTTGCCAGTAATCAAGGTGTTTCACTCTTTATTATCCACAATTGAAAGAATGAACTGCTCCAAACTGCCCTGTCTGTTATTCCATGTAGAGCACCAAACTACCAGACCACTCAGTGTTTTTTAAGGATTCATTTGTGAATTAATACAATGTATCCTTGTTATACTGTACATGAATGTCAAACAGGGATTTTTTAGGGAAGTAATTTCATTTATAGCAGGTGATATGAATCTTTTCCCCTTCCCTTAAAAATCAAGCCAAGGTGTATCATTCTTTTAAAATGGTTACATTGTGACTTGGCAGCCTAGCATCAATCCTCATATTGCCTAATAGGCAATCCCTTTTGTTTAGGGCACAAAATCACATTCAAGGCTTTCACTGTTACGCGGATAGCTTTTCATCATTGATGACATGTTCTTACATTGTTGTACATGTAGATTGATCCATCATGTATGGAGGCTCTCCCATCTGAGCTACAAAAGGAACTGCAGCTGGCCTATCAGAGGCAGCAGACTACATCCCAAGAACCAAGCCCCACCAAGGCCTCCTCAGCACCCAGGACGAGTCCCTTCAAGCTGCATAGGAGGAGGGGGAGACCACGCAAGTCTAGTCCTCGTAAGGGGGCCAAGCAGGGCTTTAAGATCCCAGGAATGGTGGGCATTCTGGAGATGGTTACTGGGGTCAAGAGCTCACCTGGTGGGAAGGCTGGAAATGGCTTGAGCAGCTCCACAGGACCCCATTCTGATGGTACGCACATCACTTTGCATTATTTTCCCTGTCTAGGGGACACACTAATGTATATCCTCCAATGTTGTTGATAAACATTAGATAGCTTGAAGACTAAACCATCAAATAGGCCCTACAACATGTGATACAAAATGTGATACAAATATCGATACAAATATTAATACAAAATGTGAAGCACTTTGCTTGTATGCATATTGAAAGCATTCTTTAAGTTAAGTGAAAGTTGAAATCTCAACGACTAAATGTTTTGAACACTTATTGTTTATAATGTTTCAGAGAAACATTCCAATCAAATCAGTGTCAGCGCAATGACTAGGGATGAAATATACAGAACAACTTCTCCGATGAAACAAAATTTCATGTAGGTGCCAAAATTAATTTTTAGTTGACATGAGTGTCAAATTTTTACAACACCTTTAACAGCACACATTTTGACTGAGCTTATGTGTTTTAGTTTGAACAAATAGGGTAAATGGTCAAGAAATGTCCAATGTTCTACCATAAATTTACATGTACACGTACTGTCTGGCAGTTGCCCAAATATGTGAGGTTAAAAAAAGATCGTTCTGCTTCCGGTTTCCCTACCTATCCTATTCTGACAGCCCCTACCCTAATTTTTTTTTATGGGAAAAACGAGGAAAAACACCTAAAACCATCAATTTTTACCTTTTACCCTTGATTACACGCAGACGCCTCCATATGATCGTACACAAAAAAAATTGCAAAAAAAAAATTCCCTACCTACTTACCCTATTTTCAAATGCCATGTAATCGGAAGCAGACTTTTTTTATTTTGTCTTGAGCATTAACAAAGCAGTACATAGCACTTTGCCAATATTTGCACCAGAAATCACTGTCTTTGTGAATAACATTTGTACCAACTACCTCAAATGAGCAAATATCCCTGGGCCTTTATGCCCTGTCCAAATTGTGTGTATAGTGCAAAGAGTGTGCTTCACCAGTTCTTTAGTACTAAGCTGATTCAGAAATCTTGCAAGCTTAAAAGGTAAATGAATATCAGTGTAATACATCAGCTACATGTTCATCTGTCATGTTTTGTTTTCCACAGCACCTACAGCTGATGGCAATCAGGATGTACATGGTAGCACTAACGCGGATGATGGGATGCAGACAGCAACCAAGGAACCTGTCAATCTCTGTGGTGCTGTGGCATTATGGGATGTCAAAGCATTGCTGAAAGAATGGACAACATCGGTAGAAGGTGTGTAGCATGTACACTGAAAAAACAAACAAGTGGATTGAAATTTGGCACATTTTCAAAAACAAGAACTCAAAGTGCTTTGCAAGGACAAACGACAAGTTGTGTGGTGAAGGGGAAACATCTGATATCAAACCAATGTCAGAAACAGGTTTTACACAAAAACCATGAATTTAGTAGCCGTCTTTCTGTAAAAATGTAGTGGGACTGTGGTTTTTTATTAAAAAGATCATGTTAAGCGTTTTGGGAGGATTACAAAAATTTAATCTTCAGTATATTTAAGTATTTATTCAAACTGAGAAATTTAGTATTTGTTGCAGGCCTGTTTTGTCCATAGACATCTAATAAAAACCTAGTCACAACATTTGTATGCTTTTCTTCGTTGCAAGTTTGTTAACAAAATAGACTGTGTCATGTGGCCTGTAATGATGTGCAAATGGCCTGTGGTTTCTAATCACGCACGTACAATGAGCATTCATGTAATTGACAAAGTCTATACTTGCATTATTTTACAAACCGATTTGAGAGCCAGTTGTTTCTAGGTTATATTAGTTGTCTATGGTTTTATCGGTAGAAAGATTGTTACTTTGACGTGATTGGTTGATGCTTTTGTTTATTTCAACCAGAACCAGGAGATGAGGATATTGATCATCTGACTCTATACCTGAATGATCTCATCCTGGATAGAAACATGGAGATGGCTGACTTGGTCCTACGGGCCATGAGAAGGTACTTTGTTGTTGACCTACCACTTGTATGTGTTTCCTTTCTGCAGTAGTAAAATTAACAGTGTAGAATAATTTGCAATTTTGAGCTATTCTTAGACCAAAAGATCAATTTTTGACCAATAAAGTTATTCAGCAGCAGCAGAAAGGTATATGCCTCATTGAAAGCATATTGAATTTTTTTCTCAATGAAATATATTTGCTGGTATGAAATATGACCACATTCCGAAGTGGGAATTAAATGTGAGATTTGCTCTTGTTTTAAATCAGATTGGCCAGTCGAATGGAATCCACCTCACCATGGAGAGATGCCTATCAGATGATAGAGGACCGAGTACAAGACACGGTCTCACAGATCTACTGCAGCAAACTCAAGATCATGTAATGTTCTCAACTTTCTAAAAAAGAATTAAATTGCAATTTTGCCAAATGTGCAACTATTTTATTGAAGCAGTGAATATGTCAAAATCACCATAGACCTTATGCGTTAAGGCGGAGTTAGAGGCAATGGTTTTGTGTTGCTAGGATAGACTTGAGTACCCTCTGAGATAACCGCAAAGCAAAAGGTCTATAACAGCATTTGGGTGAAGGCATTGTACTGCCGATTGTTGTTCTGAACCCACATAGAGACGCATTTTCTCATTGTCAGAATGATGACTCTGCAAACAGTTTTGTGAACAGTCGGTCAAGATTGATTGTTCATGTGTTTAGGGTTAGACATCAATGCATGCGCCATTGTTGTCAAGGTACTACCTTCACTTGGCTCTCATAGTAGACTACAGACCGCCCTCTACCGTTGATGCACAGACCCTATACCGGAGCCTGACACCATGTTCAATACCGCACTGGTTTTGTTTGACACTTTTGTTATTCTTGTACTAAGCGAGTTCTTGCATTCATAATCTTCATCTGGTGCTCAAACTGCTCAATTTGCTTAGATATTAATCCGTGAAAGCTTATAATTGCTTTTGAGGGTTTTGTCCTTACCCCAATTGAAAAAAAATGTGTAGCAGTGATTCTTTCGTCAAACCAGAAATTGTCAACGCCGTTTGTTGAAATAGCTTAGAAAAACTGATTTAAAAAATAGAGTAATAATTTGGGAGGCTAATCATCCTTAACCCACACGGGAGAAAAACTCTTGTGGCACAGGAGAGAACCAACGCATAACACTACTCGCATTTGGTCCGAGCCGGGAATCGAACCAGGGCCACAGTGGTGAGAGGCAAGTGCCTTACGCACTAGCCACCCATGCCACTTGAATGTTAGCATGCCACTTACTTGTAGTATGATGTAATGAAATCAATAGGACACCTCAGTGCATTCCATCACGAACTGTACAGTGGTCATGTGCACCGAGTCATGTGCACTGATTAGAATCATCTCCAAGTGCCAATTACTGCATGTACATCTTCCTTCTGTCTTTCAAAGTCTTCCAAGTTGTTATGATTATCTCTGGATCATCCTGCAGGTATAATCTTTCTTTATCCTTTCTTTATCGTTTATGTATCATTTTGTCTACTTTTGTAGTACAGAAACACAGTTTAATAATCCACTCACAATATCACAAAAACACTTCCAAACTTTTGTGAAATCGAACGAACTCTATCGAAACTGTTGTCAAAACTTATTAAAACCTTAATTTTAAACTTGCTTGAAACATTCTCAAAACTTTTGACTAACAAGGGCATGCGGGGTCTAGATGACGAGGTCATACACTCTTTCTTCCTTCTTGATGCACAGTAGGACACCCTTGGCATAGGTAGTAGTCGTTACGGTTTCCTTGATCTGTTTGACTTTGCCATCCAGCAGCTTCTCCAGGGGCTGCATCACGATTCTTTTTGGCTGGTCTTTGGGGTGGCTCTTGGGTGGCGCCGCCTCCTCATCGTCATTTACAAACAAATGTCCACGAGCTACCGAACAAGGCAAACTAATAGGCCTACCTTGCTGTGCTCTCATTTTGTTTCTTTAGGCCCTAGGCCTATTAATGATTGTTAGATTTTTTTTAATATGAAGGCCAAGGAATGCGGCCCCATTTTTAATAAAGTTAAATTGGGCCATGAAAATATGTTCTGGTCAGTTTGCTAGAATCGTAAACATTCTTTCTGAAAAAAAAACTCTAAAAATACCTTCAGTAAGCTCCGACATTTTGTAGCAGGAATTCACGAAATTCACAACCGTGTATCTGCTAGAGCATGCATTTGTCATGCACCTTGCAGTGTCAAAGAAACCCCATAGCTTTCCTTTGGTGACCGTCGTCCCCGTTTCCAGCTTCAACCGCTTTGTCTGGTTCAATCTCTACATATATCAAGTTCATCGAGAGAAGAATCAGGGTCCTCATCTTTAAAGGACGAATTGTCGTCAGAACAGAAACCATCAGCTGTGTTTCAGCTTGGCGAGCTGAAGTAATCTCGCCACAAGTCTGCCCTCTAGACCAAGGATATTGGCGCTTCGGAGGTCATTCATGGCCTCAGCAAACCGCAGTTCTCGATCTCCCATGTTTGCTTTGGTTTTATCAAATGATTACCCCCATAAACGGAGTAATTGAGTCGCAAAAAAGGTCATTTTTGTAATGAGTAAGAATTCACAGTACATACACAGCATAAAAATGGCAGCCCAGTGAGCCATGACAACATGCCATATGCACATGTGCAATTTAGCAAAGCTAGGGTATTGTCTAATTACATGGGCATTTCCCACACGTGACCCAAAGTAAACACTTCCTTAGATACAAGCAGCTCTGAACGTTACGTTGTTTACATGTGTAAATCAGTAATTAACTTATTAGCATAAGGCCTTTGACCCATGTTTTGCCCATATTTGGAGAGAGGAAGATAACAGCTTTCTGTCGATACCATTTTGTGCATGTGGGGAGTGCGTTTTCGCAACAAACAAAAGGACACATCGAAGTAGCATTTATAGGGCCTTTTTTACTGAAACAATGGACAAATTAAAACAAAGGGTCCACAAAAACCTTCATTTATTCCTTTATAAAGATCCAAAACAATATTTCGAATTAATAAATTTGAAACTGTGGATACCAAAGAAGCAAAATAATGTGAAATCCGAAAAAAAGATTTTCTATGTTTTTTTTTTCAACCTACCAACTTGGAACCACCCTGTACATGGAAATAGGCTGTGAGCGAAGCGACTCATTTCCGCAGAGCCTGTCACATGTTTGTTTTGAGGGAGAGTCACGTAAAGTAAACTGTCAAGAAAGAAATCAATAAAATAAAATAAAAACACTCGACATTTCCCGAATTTCATTTCTTAGATTGTAAATTGTTTTAAATGACACTCCTAATTTTCTAAACAAAGGGTGAGGTTTTAATAAATTTGACATAAGACATATTTTGTTGGCCTAAGCTCGTTGAATCCCTACAGTTTGTTTAAGCCACTCCTCTCAGGATTTTGCTGACAAGCCCCATGTTGCCCAATCCCCTCATAGCCAGAAACTAGATATTGAACAGCTTCCCTTTTTAATAGGTTTTTACACTGGCTAAATTTCTAACTAAAAAGAAAGGCGATTGCCTGAAAAGAGTTTACTATCTTACTCAGCAGATGCTTGTGCAGGTCATCGCCAGTAAGTTTGGAATTTGCTTGCTTTTTTTGTTTTACCCAGGAGAGAGCATAGATCTTCCTTGATTTTACCAGTTGGAGCACTTTCTTCCAAATTCCCAAGAAATGTCAACATTTCGTGGTGATATTTTTTTTTGTTCATGTATAGTTTTTTAAATCATCTTTACGGTCCCTGTCTTCATTCCCGTTGCCCGCACCATTCCTCACGCTTGGCAACCATCCTGACCCGCAACTCCTTGAATGACTCCTCGGCTGTGTTGGCACAGTACCAGCTGCCGTAGTACTGGGTGAGGCTCTTGAGATCCCGAGGCTATTTGCACTTGCTGCAAACCAATATCTTGGTGCCGCGGCATACTTCTTCCTTGGGATCCCAGACTCTTCTTCCTCCTTGGCTGCCTTAGGGCGGTAGGCTGCCGTACTCCTTGGTAGCGGCTTCAGCTCCTGATGGGGTGGTGGAGGGACCTTAGGACATGGCAGGACACGAGGCTGGTGACCTTGCGCTTGGAGCCTGGGGGGAGCAGCAGGAATTATGACGGTGACCATGGGCGGTGCAGGCTGGGTTGAGTGCACCGGAATGGGGCTTGGGACAGGCTGGGTGCGAGGCGCTCGCTGCTTGGTTTCTACAGCCATGTCCTCAGGGTCCTGGAACTGGAACGGACGGGGATTACCAGGCACACTCAAGCTGATGGGTTTCTCTACCGCAGCAGGGAGGGGCTCTGGAGCTGTCATGGGGGGTCGTAGCAGAGTGATGCCCATCTTCAGGACCTGCTGTTCCCTCTTCTTGGATTTGTCATTGTTTCTAATTACAGAAGAAGAATTAAAAGCAAATGGCCGTCTATGGCAATCTTTGTTTTATTGGATAATTTTACATGACAGGAAAACAAATTTAAAATCCGGCAAACCTTTTACTGCCTTTTCAGAAAATTGTTTCCAAGCATAAAATGTTACATGTTCGATGTTTTTTTTCCATCGATCGGCACTAAGATGTGAAGTACATTAGCATTTGCCATCAATCTTTTCTAATTGTTGGGTTAGTAAACGATTAACAAAATAAAATACACAAATTCATACCACTGGATGAGAGTCCTTTGAATGATCTCCATCAGCTGAAGCTGAGTGTGCCTGGTGAGTGAGGCATTGGACAGCACCTTGTTTTTGATGTTCTTGTAGCCCTGGGATATGAGTGCCCATCACTGTGTGGTCCTACCCCGCTCTCAGACCTTGTCAATGAGGTACTCCATATACCTATTGCTGTCTTTATTGATTGTCACACACTAGCGATTTAGCAGTTGTGGGAGGACAAGATGTTGGTTTACCTATGAATTAAAGCATATCGACAAAATACCTCATACTTTGAAATGTAGTGGTAATTTCGAATGTTCACTTCTTTTTGATACACCCTGTAGTATGTGTGCCAAACTTGGGAACTGGAATAAAATAATATGGAAAAAAAATAATTCTAACAGTTCTGAATCTTTTAATTTTACGGACACCCTTGAGAGCTAGCGTAAGTAGTTGTGGTTATTGCATATGAATTGTTTGCGGGATGCTGCAAATTGATGTCAAGAAATGAGCTAAGAAAACAATTGTTATTGGGGAACTATGCAAAGGTAGTTTGATACATAGAAAGGTCATGTGTAAAATACATCTTTGGTTAGTGTTTGTGAATAATTTAGTTTCTTCATAGTTTGTTGTTTTATGTCTTGAAATAGGGTAAGAAGGGAATGAGAAATAGGTAGACTATTGATAAGTTTGTAATGCAGATGGTGTTTTATTGCTACAGTTGGTTGTAAGGGTTGCTAAAAGTTGCTATGGAAATCTTCATACACTTGCGAAGATTCTCAATGAGATGTGTCACTTGAAGGTAGGTTGCGGTCAGTGCAACTGGCAGATGTTGCTCAAGGTCTGATTGCTCCGTTTTGATGGTGTCCAGCAGCAGGTTCTTGGGCACTGTATACTGTTTGTCATCCCTCTGCAAAGAATGATTAAAACACATTATGGAGTTGATTATGAAAAAAATTGAAATTCATAAAATTAAAATAAAAAGCCAAGTTAACAAATAAATTCAATGTAGAAACTGACAAAACTATTGCAGTGCGGACCAAAATCTCAAATACATAACCATTCTTCTGGCTTGTAGATATTTATGCATTGTGGTATCCAGTGGGAGAGATCCTTTTGCAGAATTGGTAGAATTTTCATGTGTATTGAAGAAACAGCAGTGTTCACATACCTTCTGGTGCTGTCCACCCCAGGTATCACCGTCGTTCCTCTGGCTGGCTTGAACCGCCCCTTGGTGAGTTTAGGCTGGTGATGTGGTTTCCATCTGACAGTTTGATCGTAACAGTGGAGGTCATTCCACAGTTTGATTATTATGTCAACCCCGGTTGATGACCCCACTCTTCTGCCGGAACCGAAGCAGGTAGTTAGCCAGAGTCCCTACCCTGTCGTAGCGAGGGACGTTGTCTTGCCCAACAGCCTCTTCCTGCAATACATGGGCAAGATTGCAAGGAAGTCATAATTTAATTTTGGAATGCATGACTCGATAACTTGCAAAATGTGTTGCCTATTTCTAGCAGGTGCTTACTTACAGATTCCTATGTGTCCTTGATGTCCAAGGGGTCATCAACATGGGGAGGTTCAGGGACTGGTGGTTCGGGTGTCAGGGAAGGCATACTTGTTGATGGAGGACTTGGTGGTTTCCTGGACAGCGTGGCAGGCTTTGCTCGGCAAGCAGAGGATGAGGGGCTTGGTGGGTGTGTTGACCTTGGGGCTGGTGGAGGCGGTGGTGGTGATGGTGTTGGTGCACCTGAACCTGGCCGTTTGGCTGGCATGAGTGGCCGCCGGAAGCCTCGTCTAGGTGACAGTGTTGCTGCTGTGAGACAAATGTAATAAAATTGTCAGAAAAGTATACGGTTTACAACAGCACCTGAGCACACATAGACCTTTTCTGTCCTTTGAAAAGCTAAGAAGATAAAAAAGCCACTTTTTACTTTCTGCGACTTTGGCCTTTGCGTCACCAGGGGAGGGGAGCGAGATGTCTTCTCAATGGGGGAGTGGTAGCCCACATCATCAGGGGAATACGCTCCAAGCACCTTGTTGGTGTGCTGGAAGAGATACTCTACCAAGATGCGCTCTCCTGAAGTCACCAAAAAAAATACCATACATAAAAAAATTGCCTTGCATGTTTTCAAAGTTCATCACATACACTTTTTTTTTCTTCAAACAGTGCTTTCTGAAACGACATCTGAAATCAATTTGAATGCAAACCAGCACTTTTTTGGTCGTCTTTTTCAAGTGGCACACAGATTGCAAATTTTTAAACAATCAATGGGCATGCCTTAGGCATTATATTCAATGACAATTAGCAGCAAACCTCTAAATGTTATAATACGTACCAATGTACTGCTGGGGTGTGGTGTGTGTAGGGTTGATGCTCTTGCCGAGCACACGCTGTCCGAGCTGGTCCACAGAGTGCTGCAGATACCTGCTGTAAACTCGATACTCTGGGGCTTCAGTCAGCAAGGCATGTGTAGCAGAATCTTCGCTCCAGCGAACCAGTCCCTCTATCTGGTGTGCCTCGAAGTGGACATCATTGGCTACTGTTCCTGTAAAAAAGAATCAAGGCAATGACATCATGTTCCTGGTGTAACAAGTATTTGCAAGTATTTGATACATTGCAACTTAAGTTATAGGCTTGAGCATATTGAGTTAATACTTGTAAATTTGAATTGCACTAAACAATACAGGCAGACCGTGTGTGGCCATATATATATAGGCTAAGCGAACAATCTAGTTAATATTAATTACAAAAAGTCTTACCAGGGATGAATCAGTTGAGATGGAGATGGAAGGGCTCAAGTGACGTTGACCAACGGGTACATCAGAAGACCGGAAGTGTCACTCCACCTACTACGGTCTCACCTATCTTGGTGTACAGCTGCACACCAGGCGGGTCCTGGATGCAGGTGATGTGCCTTTTCTGAGGCTCCCAGATGTCCCAGGTGCGGGTTGAGTCCAGAAGGGGAACTCCCAGGGTGTCTTGCCCCTGCTCTCCATCCAGGGTAGTGAGCAGGTTCTTGATGAGGCGGGTGGTCTCCTCCACACCCAGGGTCGTCCTTCTGCAGTGGCAGGTCAGTGCCTTCTTGTCGATGCTGCCCAAGATCGCATCATCAGATAGGTTGTGGACCTTCTGGGCAATCAACTGGGCTCGCTTGGTTTGCTTGAGCCAGTCAACATCCTCAGCACTCCATGAGAAGATACATGCTGACAGCTGACAAAGGAAGAATTTGTACAGCTGGTGGGAACCAGTCGTGCACCCTGATGCAAATCTTCTCATGGAGTGCCAGATGTCAAGCCGGACTTGCAAGTCTGGGCAGCCACTGAAGTGGGACTTGGTACTGCAGCAGTCTCAGTCAACGTAGAGAAGTTCCGGTGGGGGCACACCGGCAGTCTGGTACCGTGTGACAAGGCCCTTGGTCATCTCGTCCAGGCCATGGCCTTCTGCAGCGGTCAACACGCACATCAGAACTTGCCCGTGCTCGTTCCCTACATTGGTGGCCCATGCTGCAGTACCTCGGGAGTGTCCGGCAAGTTTCTTTGCCACCTGCATTTGAATATAATGTGAAAACTAATTATTAATATTTATTGGAACTTGAAAATATACATGATGCACAACATTTGCTTTTGTTCCAAGTTTTAGAAATAGTTGTATTTGGGGATGGTATTTCAACCCAAATATTGTTACTCTGCACAAAATGATTTTCTTACATTTCTTAATATAAGCAAATATTTTCTTGTTTTACTCCCTGCAGTTCTTTTCTTGCAACAAGATTTTTTTTTCTAGTTTGAAGAATACAATTTTTAGCAGTGTGACATCTTGTACGTTTGTTCATGGATGCTGGGAAAACCAAGAAGAAAATCTATTCTTGAAGTCTAACAGTAAGCGGAGAATGTAAAAAACAAGGGGTGATTTATTTTGCAACAATGGTCGGCCTTTCCTTGAAAATGACAGCACACAGTGTGACACATGACATGATGCTTCGGACTTGCAGTCAATCACAAGTCATGTATGACGTTTCATAATGCTGTCCTACTTTTGTTTGGGGGGAGGTTTCATCTTAATATTGCCTTTAAGTACAGATAAAAAAATGTGTCATTTACATGCAGATACCCTCCAGTTTGTAAGAGTTTGTGCATATAATTTTTTTGCAGGAATTACATTTTGCATTACAAAAAGGTTTATGGACAAATTAAAGGTCTTCTTACCTTCTTGGTTGAATCCTACTTCAACACCCGGCCAAAGGTTGAGGTGATGGCTGCCTTGGTCTCGTTGATGCGCTGCAGGACATCATTACAGTACACAGTCATCAGCCATTCAGACTTTGGAATTAGGGACATGGGGGAGGCTCTTCTAACGAGGGGCGGGAGATCAGGCCACGTTCACTGGCTCGAGTGTACTTGTGGCACTGGGAGAGGTAGTGGGCCGTCTTCTGGAGCCAGGCCTCATTAGGCTGCTTGTGGAGCTCCTGCTGGAGCTGGTAGGTGTTGTTCCCAAGCCTCCTGAAGCGCAGGAGGTGAACCACCCTGACATTACAAGCCTGCCTGTACGTCAGGACGGCAGGAAACTGGACCCAGTGGCCGAGGTCCAGCTGCTCCAGAAGGGGCTGGCTCTAACTGATGTGCTTCCGCCTGCAGTGGGAGCATTCGAGGTACTCAGCTGCCAGGTTGTAGTTTCCGTCGATATCTACAACCTGGCGCACGTACGGGTACATGCCTGCTGAGTGGAGTTCCCAGTTACTGCAGGTGTCTGTGGGGCAGGTGAGCCTCAGTGAACACAACCTCCAGAGTAGCAGCCTGTGGGTGAAGAAGGGGGGTAGCCCTTGGTGGCTGACCATGGATGAGGCGTGGCTCGGGAGGGTTGTACCAAAGGCGGTTGACCTTGCTGTAGTCGATCTCTGGTTTTCCCTTCTTGGACAGCTTGAAGAGTGCCTGTGATACCCACCCATGGTCCACCTCGGGAAGGCTCTGCCGCCATCCATCAGTCAGAGGATACTCTAAAATTAATTTTAAAAAACCACAAAACTTACGAAATACGCATATCAACTTCAAAGTTTACAAATTCAATATGTTGCTCGTTAAAGTGCATGAGCATTAACAATGCCTCCATGCACTCCTTGAGCGCAAACTTGGGAGGAAGTGCTCCTCTTCTGAGATGCAAGTGAACTTACCAGATATCCACAGTAGCCAAGATCGTTCTCCATCAGCCACTTGCAAAGGTTGCCCCTACATTTGTTATACAACAAAATTTGGGGAGAAAAAATGCTAGCACTGGATGAAATTGCAAAAACATGGAAATATATTCCATCTACACACAGATTTTTAAAAACAAAATATTTCCTACAATTATGAGCACTAATGGAACCAGAAAACAAAGATACAATGAAAAAAATATAATTCAACAAGCAATAGATGAGTCATTTCCACAGGGAGCAGCCTTTGTTACATCAGGTACAGTGCAATTTGGGCTTGGTGTAGAATTACAGTTACAATTCACATTTTTTTTAACAACAGAAAATGGTCACATTAACTTACCTTGGTACTTGCCAAACTGAATTTGGGTGAATGCAAGAACGGTGGGCTTGTTCTTGACATCCCCACCCCCCCCCCTTCCTTCTTGACCCTCCTAGTGGCCTCTCTCTGAGTGTCCTCAGGATTCTTGGCCGGTGGTTGCTGCTTTTTTTTTCATCTCAGCAGTGTACGATAGAGTTTCCCATGTTGTACCCAGAGTCAGGATACCCTGATGTCTCTTAAACGTGGGTGCATGCATGTCTGTTAGAGGTAAAACAAAAAAACACACATGAAATTGCAAGGAAAAAAACATCTACAGACATTTGACAATTGTTTCTCAGAACATGAATAAATTTTTGTCTGCATCAGTTTAACTGTGTTTATGCTATAATTTCCAAAAGGGAGTGTCCTGTAACCATTTTCCAATTTTAATCCAAACTGAATGTGCACAAAATGAAATGTGATCCTGCTGTCTCAATGACTGTGACAGGAGTGAGCACAGCTCAACTCGGGCCACCAATTCACCAAGCAACATAAGACAAAACAAACTTTGTCATTGGTTCAAGGTTGGTCTTTACATTTGCATATTCAAATCTCCCATTGGCATACCTTATGATTACCAAATATGGTCATGGAGTGTAGCTGTGCAAGGCTGGAGAAATGAGAGAGGTGATCGAGCTAATTAGGTCAAAGACTTGGCAGCATGCCAGATTACTGGTCTGTATTCTTGTATATAAAACAGTTTGGGACGGGGTTCTTTCTCCTGCGTCTTCATCTCCACTGCTTCATGACCCTCAGGGAATGCCTCCATGTACTCCTTGAGAGAAAACTTGTTTGCACTCAAGGGGGAAGTGGTCCTCTTCTCTGCTGCCATTGCACTGACCAGGTACCCGCAGTACCCAAGGTCATTTTCTAACAACCACTTGAAGGTTGCCCCTGCAATTTTTATTTAAAAAAAAAAGATTGCACCAGATGAAATAACAAGAGCTTGGAAATATGTTTCAGCTTCACACAGGTTTTTGTTTTGGTATGGATAATCTATTTCCTACAATCATAATGTTCCATTTGATAGACCAAGGAAACAATGAACCAAAAAGCTTGGGGGAAAAAACACAAAATTACCATAGCACACAATATCAATCTTTGTGAAGTATTAGGTCAGTAGACGCTTTACAAAGTAAAATACACAAATGCATACCACTGGATGAGAGTTCTTTGATTGATCTCCATCAGCTGAAGTTGAGTGTGCCTGGTGAGTGAGGCATTGGACAGCACCTTGTTTCTGATGTTCTTGTAGGCCTGGGATATGAGTGCCCATCGCTGTGTGGTCCTACCCCGCTCTCAGACCTTGTCGATGAGGCACTCCATATACCTATTGCTGTTCGGCCGGGTAGCTGGACCAGCATTCTCACCCAAGAAACATCTGCAAAGTACATTAAGAAGAAAAATTAATAAAGTAAAAATAAACAGCCCAGTTAATAAATAAATTAATGTGGAAACTATCAAAACAATTGCAGTGTGTACCAAAGCCCCAAATATACGTGTACAACCATTCTTCTGGCTTGTAGATATTTGTAAATTGGCATATTTAGAGGGAGAGCTCCTTACACGCTTAACAAAGTAAAACACACAATGCATACCACTGAATGAGTTTGTAGTTTTTGGTCAGTTTTCTATTTGCCACTTGTAAAGGACTAGAGCAAGACTTGGATTTTAGAGCCGTTTGTGGCTCTGTGGACCGGTGATTATTTCACAGCTTTCTCTTTTGTCCTTGTGTTGGTGGTTCATTTTTTTGCAATTGAATTTTCAAATTGGCAGATCTGCGTGTTGAGATGGGTTTCGTCGTGGGCGAGTTCTTGGAGTGGGATGGCAAGGTAGCGAACAAAGTTGAAATCTTCCTTGGCTAGTCTGTGCTTGGTGGGCTTGCTTGGTTAAGACTTGTTTGTGGTTCGCTCCAGTGTTTGATCGATTTGAGAGGTGAGCGAGTTTAGAAATTGTGATTCGGAATCAGAAATATACAGTTCCCAGTCCATTTCCAGAATGATTGGACCACACGCAATAGGTGAGGATGGTAGGGAGAGAGTAAGTTTACTGTGTTTCAACATGATGTGTTTGGATGAGAAAATGGTGGCTCATTTGTGCAATGTTGTAATTCGACTGCATGGGAATATCAGCATAGATATCAAAGTCACTCTTTGAATCCGGACGGCACAGCAAGCAAATGTGATGGACGTGAATGTTGCTTTATGGGATACTTTGCTACAATTGTCATTCCCCTGGTTGTTTGATGATAAATGTGAATGTCAAATGCAAATTTTTAAACAAGAGCATAAACTTCCAAAAATCCACCATATGTTCCTTGCAATGTTTCGTCCTGCACACGTTCTGCACAAAAAGAAGGTGTTGAGTATTCCAACAAAAAATTCTTGACTGGATTTGAAGTGTCTTTAACAATGTACCGTTGAGCTGCAGAAACATTGAGCTGCAGAACCTCACAAACTGCATGCCTAAATTGGTCTGCCAAAACCCCTTCCTTCTGAAAAAAATACTTGTTTTGCAACAAAACCCCTTGAAAAGGTCCACCAGTTATAATTTATTTGGGTTCGAAGAGAAAATTTTATTTTATAATTTACGACGTCCCAACCTTCCATGCAGACAGCGAAGGAATAGATTTGAGTGGCCTTTGGGGATGTTCTGCACATGGTTTACAACAGAACGCCACTTGGCCTCCCTCAAATCTTCTTCATCATCTTTTGTTGACGAGGCACACCAGTAAATGTGATTATTTATGCTGCATTTCCACGCGTCCACTTGCTCAAAGCCTTTTTTCTTTGCCAGTTTGTCAACTTTCTTCTTGAGCCCTGACAAGAGGTACGAAAAAGTAAAATACACTCAATGTTTATTAAACAAATTACTATCTAATTGCATAAGGCTGATATAGGACAAGTGATAAAATTATTTTGTAGCCAGCACTTCGAGGAGCTATCAGACATGAAAGGGTTTTAGAGTTTCTGTTGATCTGTTAACAGGAACTCAGTTAGTCAATAACCAAGTGTGTGCAAAATGCTTTACGGGAATACATTGAATAAGTTTCTAAGTAAATGCAACTCCATCCGTTTCCATCCAACTCCATCCACTTTGTTCATGTATTTGTACAGAATTACCTTTAGCAACGTGCCAAACATCAAACATGTGGACGATCCCCTTTTCTTGCTCTCTCATGTATTTAGCCAGCTGACGATGGCGGTCAGTTACCAGCTTCTCAATCTTGAGATTGTCTTTCCTCAAGGATGTCAGCATCTTCTAATAAGTCCCTCAAATTCCATGTGATAGGAGCTTTTGACTTGGTTGGACTGAAAAAGAGGAAAATGCCAACACACATGAAGGAAATATAATAGTCGTTCATTTTTGGAATTGTTACCCAGCTGGATGTCGATTATCTTGTTTATTTTCAGCTCCATTGCGGTGTATGTGCCATATTTGGCTGAGTGGCCAGGCCCGTCAGCTCTCGTATGTCTTCCAATCAAATATTCACAAACTGCATGCCTAACTTGGTCTGCCAAAAATGCTTCCTTCTAAAAAATACTTGTATTGTAACGAAACCCCTTGAAAAGTTCCGGCAGGTATAATTGTTGATTCAATTATTTAAAGTTGATTCAGTTATTTAAATGAAAACAATTAAACATTCACTTCCTCAGTTGCGGCACAAGACGTTTTGGCTGGCTTTTATTTTAGAGAACAAACAGACAATCGTATTTACAAAGAGTACAAGTACCGGGGTAAATGGCAATATGGATATGAAAATAAATCAACTGACTATGTAGTTGTTTCCTGCTACTGCGCAGGACACAACGAGTCTTCCCGACCAGTATATTGGTTGCACATGCTAGCCAATTTCAACTTGATTTTAAACGTGAAACAAACAAAACAGCACAGTCCAGGCGACGCCCTCCCCCACCCCCCAGATAAAGACCTGCCAAAAATGTAACCGGGCCACATGCACAAGAAACATACACATCCAGAGACAAGAAATGGCTGGATCGGACCCATAATTTAAAAAGGAAATACAAGACTTACATACAGAAAGAAAGGAAACAGCAAGAACATCCAACAACTCAAGATTGTGGATGTTCTCTAGAGGTGTCCCAGCCACAAATGTCCCTATTGAAATTACTAGCGCCACAGTTTTATATGGCTTAAGAAAATTCTTCTGGAATCAGGCTAATGTCTTAAATCATGCCAGGCTAGAGCATGGCCAGAGAAGCTGAATACAGTAACAAAAGACCATTGAAAGTTACTCTCTGGCCCTAGCAAGGAGAGAGAAATATGTCACTTCAAACAATAGTTAGCTTAACCTGTAAACATCTAATCTTCAGCCAACCAACCTGGACTGTTCCATTTACTTATAACTACACAAATAATGGGTTATTCCAGAGAGAAATAGGTCACTTTAAAGAAAAGTGAGCTTAACCTGTAAACAGCTAATCTTCAGTCAACCAACTTGGACTGTTCCATTTACTTATAACTGCACAGTTAATGGGTTATTCCAGAGAGAAATAGGTCACTTTAAACAAAAGTGAGCTTAAGGCCAAAAAAATAAAGTCTCCGGTTTCTGGTATGCGCGCGCGTTGCCGTAGCCATGCACGTCGGCAAAATGAAAAAGTTTTTTTTCAATGAAAGATGATGTCTCAAAACCGCCAAACTCACTGGTTTGACTGGAATCCTGCTGCTGCACAATTTTAACGTGTTTTTAGATTGGGTTATGGTCGAGAATAAGCTTTATGTGGCCTCTCTGGACTCCCATATATTTGCACTAAGTTTAGTCGGGCACCATTTGCAGTCATCAGCACACATTTGAAGCAAAAAATTCAGGTAAAAAAAAAAAAAACGCGTCGCCGCACCACCTTTTGGGCAAGCTCCATACCAGAAACCGGAGACTTTTTTTTTTTGGCCTAACCTGTAAACAGCTAATCTTCAGCCAACCAACTTGGACTGTTCCATTTACTTATAACTGCACAAACAATGAGTTATTTCAAAATTAATAAGGTCAAATAGTAAGGTGTGCTATTTGTACCAAATGTCACTTAAAATATATGTTACATGTGCAGTGTATGGGGTACAAAATGTGCCCAAATAAATGATTGGAGGCAATTTTATTACAGTATCAATTGGAATACCAAATTCATTTCTTTCGCACTGTAAAATGGTGGGCAAACTAAGCTGAGCCATATGCCATGATGGATGTGCCATGTTTGATGTGCCATGCCAGCTCCATTCTGTCTTTTCAGAACTAATGGCAGCAGGAGTAGAGAGAACGTCTTTGTTGTCAATACTTACAACTGTAAAAGAGTGCTCTTCTAAAGTTGACAACAAGCCTGACTTTTGTCTGATCTCTTGCACATTCTCCAAAACCTATCGAGTGTGTCTTCAGAGACACGAAAGCCAGAATGATTTAAAGCCTCAACAATTTTAAAGAATGTGACAACTGTTTTACACAGTTAGTGCTAATAATATGCAAAGGACAATTGTTTTTCTTATTCAAAACAAACTGCTTGTACAGGGTGAGTCCAAAAAAGCGGAACCCAAACCCCAAAAATTATATTTCATATTTAAAAAGATTTGTAGCACCAAAAATAATAACGACTGGAAAGCCCATTTCATGAGGTACTTTTAGATGAAAAAATGACTGAAATTGGTCAATCCGTTCGGAAAATATCACCATTTAAACACAATGACCGTAAAACCTGTCTCGTCCAAAAAATGCGATTTCAAGAATCGCCGTCGCAATTGTCTTTACAGGGAATGTACATCATTGACTTTAGCTGTAATTTTCAGAAATGAACTATTTGAGGGGTTAGTGTAATAGATCAAATATTGTTACACTGACATGTTTGAAGTTTTGTGTTCGAAAATGCTGGAAAAACCAAGGAAAACCAAAAACGTTCAAGTAGTCTGGTTCCCTGATTCCACTAAAGATGAAATGGATCAATTAATAGATGCCGGAAAATTGTAAGACAAGGGAACCAGTCTAGCTGGCCTGCACCCATTCGGGGCTGGTACCATCTGTCAATGGGGGCGCTGTTCAAAACTGATTATTTTGCACTGAAAACGGCAGATGCCACACAAAAGGGCACCACCACTTCTTTTTCAAAAAGGGAAATTCTTACAAAAAGAAAGGGCACTCTTGACAAATTATTGGGGGGGGGGGTAAGCCCGTTGAAAAAAGGGCATTTGAATGGAAAAGGCAGTCTTTGCAAAATATCGGGGGGTAAATACCCCCTTCCCCCTCCCCAGCTTCATTCAAGAACTCGCTCTTTGTTGTATTTGGTGCAGACATTGTTTCCCCTCGATAAGTTTCTTCCCCTTTTTGCTTTTGTATTTTTTCCCAGATAATCTTTTGTGACACGGTTTATTAGTTGTTTAAGAGCAACAAGCGTATGTTGCATCATAGAAATAACAATGTCATCATGAACCCATGGTTTGGAAAGTGAATCAAATAATTCATCTTTTGTGATTAACGACTCTTGAAAACATGATGCTTCACATCTTACATAGTCTGCTAATATTTCATCTGAGGAACTGCATGTATCAAGAAATGAATGTAGTTTGGTGTAGTGATTGCACAAGTCTAAAATATGACCACGGTCCTCAGTGATCTGCCAAAGTGGGGCAGTTATTAATTTATTTAAAATTCCCAAAACTTTGCACCCAGCTAAAAACAGAGGAACTTGAATGTCAGCATGGACTGCCCTTAGCAGAGCACTACCTTGGCCATGGATGTTATGAAGAAAATCAAAAATGTGATCATGGATATGAAACACCCTCAGTAAGAAAACTATATTAAAGCGGTTTCCCCTAACATTCTGTAAATACCGCTTATTTATACCTTTGTTAATCATATATGTTTTCCATGCCCTGTGGCATCCATTTTTTTCATCTGCACCTTTGGCCAATGCTTTACAGGCAGTTCTAACAAAACAAACTGTACCACTATCAGACCCACAAATTGTGACACTAACTCTGTCCACACCCAAACGGATACTTTCAAAATTCTTGAAAGATTTGCTAATTGTCTCGGCCATTGACACAAGTAAGTGCAAGCCACAAACAAAATTGTTCATTTGTGCTAATCTTCTCTGGGCAGATTTTGAGAATTTGTCCCATCCCTCTTTGTACAGGGGAAGGCATGATTCCCTGTATAAAAAAGTTTGAAGAATGTCATTTAATTTAGCTTCAGTTGAAGCTCTGTCGCTCATGGTGTTATTAATTTGACAAAGTATCTGCTGTCCCGTATTTGCCCTTTCATTGTCTTGTGCTTTCTCATTACATGTATTTGTAATATCATCAAGTACTGTTTTAAGGGTACTAACATGACTAAGGGTGTACTCAGCACTCTTGGACACCATTTCCCTAAGTCCGAGAACAAAAGAATATTCCTGATCATCAGACAGTGTGTACGTCATGTAAATATCCTCCTCCTTCGATGTTTTATCAGTCCTTAGTGTCAAATCCTGTTTTTTTTGGCGAGTTCTTCCATCTGATGTTGTGAGATGAGCAGTCTTTCATCGTTCATATGTGAGACTGTTTGGCCGGAAGGTAGCTGGTCAGCAGTCTTGCCTACCAGGTTAAGAACTGTTTCAATTGCCAGTTATCACAGTGGAGGTGTACCTTGGTCCCAAGAACATAACTGGTGAGGAAGTGATGTACATGTACATAGGTAATTTCCGCACTGCTGCCCTTAGAAATGTTCACTTCTTCATCCACTTGGTAATTAACCTGCCTGGACACCCTTTCATAGTGCACTTCAAAAATGCCTAAATTCCTCCTGTTCCAAAGGTAGACTGGCCTAGGCTGAAGTGGATCTGATGTACATGTATAGTGCACTAGCTGTGCAAAGGAGTAGTGCCTAAAGCTCCAATTTTCTGAGTGCAGGGAGTATTTCTCTGTCATGCAACTTGCAATGGCAGTGAAAAACCAACTCTTTTCTCCGGTAATCGTTGTTCCCATTTCCAGCTCCACAAAGAAAGTCACAAGCTGTTTTGTGTCACCGCTCTCAGTTCCTTTTAATCAATCATACACCAGTTGCCTTCTGCATCTTCACCAGAGGATGTAAGCTGGATTGGGGCAGACCATCTACAGCTAGGAATTAAGCAGTTTCAAGCAGTTTTTGATAGGCCTCATCAGTTGCAGCCTTCCTCGTGGCATCGTCTGTCCGTGGTTGAGTTGGTTGTGGCTCAGGCAGAGCTTCAGTTGGACCTGCTGTCTCTGTAGAATTTGATGCCTCTCCTCTCCTAGTAGATTGTCATGTACATGTAACTTGCAATGGTAGTGGAAATAAAAAACTTTTGGATGCACAGTCCATTTTCGAAATGTTTATTGATAATCCTGAAAAGCCATATTATTTTGTGAAGTCATCTAAAGTCATACTTGTGAAGTAAAATTTGAAACAAAACAAAACACTATATTGAATGGTATACACATTTAGCCTAATATACAATCATTAGTTTACTGTGCAGTCTTCTTTATCAATGAAATTGTTTATTGATTGCCCTGCCAGAAAGGAAAGATGGTGGATGAGCCGGAACGTATTAGGTTCATGTTTAGGTACCAAACCAATGGGCGAGCACTGAAAAGTTGGGAAAGGTGGGGTTGTGAATGGACCTGCAATCCTATCTAGGTCTATTTCTTTTTGGAGTTTTTCTTTTATTATCTCAGGCTGCTGAAGGTAAGAAACCTGCCTGCCTACTTTGCCTTGGACCCTTGTACTGTAGCGAAAAAAACCTCTCTCTAGAAGTTGAGCATCATTAGGATAACGGTCCAACCATTTGCTTAAAACAAAGAGTTTAATTGGTGTTGGAGGGACGAAAAGAATTCCCAGAGGGGGCCTTATAGTACCCGGTACTCTATTTGCTGGCCGGGAATATGCAGCCTGGCCAGGTTTGGCAATGTGTTGTCTGGCTTGATCAGTGGACTTGCGGACTTGGTTGTCCTTACGCCAATAAAAAGGGGACCCGGCAGCCGAATTCCCCATTTTGCATACAGCAGCCCCATGACCTGGGGGGAGGGGGGGGGAATATTTACTACATTTGTGAACATAATAATCCGCAGAAGTGTTGTCCGTGCGCCCCATTAAATGCAAAACAAACTCCGACACGTTTGGAAACTTTGTTATCTTGATAAAGCGTGGACTTCTCTTCATATTTACTGTTCAAAATCTTTTCTTAAATTGACAATGACACACGATAACCCAAAGGTGTGACAACTGACGGAAGGTAGTGTCATTATAGGCTGTATCAGAAATATGAGGAGCGGCCGTATTGGAAATGTGGGCATTGTTGTTAGTGTTACCCTGCCCTATACCTTGAGATGATTCTTCACCCTCTGGTCTGGCAGACGATTTGGCCGCTCAATACCATTTACTTGGCTGTACTCCATGGTTCGTGTCAATGTCTGCTAAACGTGACGGTAGTTGTGCTGTCCGTTTTGGTCGTGGCATCGTCCACAATGTTCATCAATTGACGGAGTGAATTGTAGATAATTGGCCGAATCAAGTCGAGCCAGGCCACACAATTGTAAGTCCGTAACGTTGTCCACTACTGTCACCCTGCTGCTCAGAAGAGGGACATGAAAGTTAATGCCAAATTCCAAACTGTTCAGGAAAATTAGTCAGCTCCAATCCACGCTTGAAGATCTTTGTAAAAGTTTTCAACTGGGAAAGAAACAATCTCCCCAAAAACATAAATGCAGTGTCCCAGTACAAGGTGTTGGACATCAATTATGAACTAGATGTTATGAAAGACTCCAGAAAGAGTTAACATTCATAAAGTTGTAAGAATTGAATGTTGTGAAGTAAAAATGGTAAATACAAGTTGTTTCTTCAGAGGCTGAGACAAAAGTGACAGCATAGCAATATTTCCTTCCCGCCTGAACTTTCCACCTCCATGAGGTAAAGCGAACCACCCCCACTTCTCATTGGCCCATAGCAGGCCTTGCCAAGTGTGGCAGAACAAGACCTCTTATTGGCTGGTTGCCCCTCCAAGCCTTCTCAGCAATTGGTTCAAATTCGTGGCTGTTGATTGGCTACTCTCCTGAAAACAGGATCCCAGTATGTAATGCTTCACAGTGAGAGGATATTACATGCAGTTAGCCGTCCTTTTGCACAACACATCTAATATAATGAACAAGGGAAGATCAATTGCAGAGTTGGCTGCTTATAAATAGTTTGATCATTAAGTGAGAAGATTGATTAATTTTTTTTGGGGGGGGGGCAGAGTGGGGGAGAGCTGCTGTAAAGTATGCTTTGTGAGACCTCTGCATGTAGTGAATACAACAATCACTGCTTTACCTTCTTGGGTATCTGGAGCTCCACCAGGAGACAACACAATGCAAAAACATATTTGTTTTTGTTTTCTCTTCCGCAGTTGTCCAACTGCATGTACAGTGTTGGTGGCAGACCGGGCTACTTCTGCAGAACCTGCAGAAGGACGTTATTACTGTGTTGTTAGAGTCATGAGGGATTTCCTTGAAATGGATGAACGAATGTTGTCTCCTTCCATAGACTATTGCTCCTGTTAGGTGTGTCGGTAATTTCCACATGGAGCTGAGAGATTTGGGCTTAATTATGAAGCTGGATAGGCTGGTTGATTGTTGGTCCATGCCATCAATGATGATGGATGTGTACTTGTCTGGAGAGGACTTGGCCTTCTGCCCATGCTTGTAGTATTTTCTTTGCTCAAGGCTGCAAGGATACCAAATAAATAAATACTGGATTTTAAAATTTATATATTGAAAAAAGAACAACAATTTACAATTCTGATTTCCCACTGGGTGTATAGGATTTGAGAGAAATCAACACACATATAATATTTAGATACTGTTTTATCATCATTGCTCATCAATAGCATGATGAGATTAAAATAATGTGTGAGTTGCCAATAAGATGGATAAATAAGACCAGCTTTGAAGTGTACTATCTTTAAATAGTACTGCATGTGCACTGAACAAAATCTGAGCTGCTACGACTGGCAACTACATGCAAGTTAAGCATGATTCAAATTTTCTTGATTTACCAAAACTTTTGTTATTAAAAGTATTCAACTCATGTCAAGTGGCATTAATAGTACACCTACTACCAGTCAATTATCTGGATTAGGAATAAACTTAAAATAACAGTATACAAATGTACTTATCACCCACTTGCTGATTTATGTTCATTAATGGTTGAAATTGCTTCTATATTCCAAATAATTTACTTGAACAAGTTCAAAATGTAATTTTTGAAGGCTGATGTGGCGGTCTCGTTTTGCAGACAATTCCTTTCGAACCTCTTTGTCTAGTGTTGAATTGAGGGGGGTTTTGATCAGTGTACATGTACATTTGTCACACTTGGCAAATCTATTCTCCTGCGGAAAAACATGTGCAATGCTTAAATAATACATACATTGTCTGACTTATGTCTTTAAATTCTTTTGCCCCAACATTTTACAAAAATGACGTTGTCTTTGTCAACAACAAAAAACAACAGAAGCCACCCTTTCTTTTGTTTAACTAAGGCTTGTTGCAGACATTAAATTGCAAGACATTTAGTGTACACATTAAAGTCAGTTATGCCAGGACTCAACAAAGATATCTTCCTGTTCTAACAATACAAAGTCACTTCATGATGTCATGATTTTGTGTGGTTTGATTGGTTGCTACATGTATGTGGTTGCTACATGTATGTGAAGACACAGTCTAAGCAGATTAAAGCCAGCACTGCATGATACGTGTTATTTTTCGAGGCCATGAATTTTCTTTTTAATATCATGTAGTTATTAATATTGCTGCACCGTAAAGACAGGCCCGGCACAGATATGGAACGTTGAAACATGTCAATTTTTCGTTCCTGATAAAATGAGTACATCTTTTGGACTGCTTGCAAAAAAAGGTGCAACATCCAAGTTGTTGTACCACTGTAAGAACTCGTGCATAGATGTCATGTTTTTTTCTCGCCAGATTCTCTGGCAGTACTCATATTCTTCTTCTGAGATGTTTGAATTTTTCAGTTTGCTTAAGAATGCCTGGTGAGGTGGGAGGTGTTTGTCTTCAAGTTTGTTAATACTGTCGACCCACTCGTAAGGAAAATACCTTTTATATTTGGTACGAGTCCAAAAACTTGGTGTAACTGTATCCAGGCGCTAGATAATTTGTGATGTCCAGGAATCTTAGGAGTTGTGTTTTAATAGCCATGTACGTTCTGGACCACTTCACAATGAACTGCAGAGGATCGACCCCCTGCAGGTTGGGGTGTAGGTATTGTTTTATGAGGTTGACATCATACTTACCAGAGTTGAAGCCGAGCAGGGGCAGTTCCCGAAGAGAGACGTCCAGCTCCTTCTTCGCCTTGTCAGCGGGATGAGTTCTGGGGTGATCCGTCTGTGCATGTGCCGCATCTTTGTCCTTCAGTTCTCGAAGCCTAAATTTGATTTGGCCCCATTAATGGAACAGTGCCTCACATAAATCACTAATTGCATTTAGAGCATGTTCATCGTCATATTTGAGTGACTCATAGTCATTTGACAAACTATCTGTTCCAATCTCTGACTGGATTAGTTTTTTGTGTGACGCCTCAAAAATCTGCTGTGTTTCTTTCATTGTATTTTCATAGCTGCAACAATCCTGGTGATGACATTTATGTCACCCTGTGATCTGTGATACATGTTTCAGACGGGTCCATTTCAATATCATACGGACAGTGACAAACTTTATTGACCTCAGTCTGTACAGCATGGATCCCATTTGGTTTCACCCAAATGTAATCCTGCTCCTTGCACAGAAACACAGAAGGTTTTACGTAAAGCTACAGATCACTGCCATGTTGGCATTTGTTATTTTCTTAGAATTGAAAATGGCCTTACTCAAAAGAAGAAAAGCACACTAAAATGCACTACAAACTGTTTGCCGTACAAAAACCCCTTTTCAAGTTTCCTCAGAAATTTTTAGCAAACGCTTTTAGTCGCGTGTGCAATTCGCCGTTGTACGCTTGTACGCTGTATGTATATATATATGCATGTACATGTATAGCGAATCGCACACACAACATGTGCAGCTCGTGTTTCAAGTTGTAAAAGGGCCGCGGCTAACTTACAAACGGCAATATGTCAATTGAGTATACCGGTACATTTATAAATGTGGAGGTGGAGAAATCAATCTAAATTTGTAATTAATTTATTTTAAAAATGATAGATCATTTAAAAATAAGACTAAGGAAGGTTCTTTATGAAATAGTCTAACATATGAATTTAATTTAAATATTACATGTACTTACTTATTTCCTTATTATTTACTCTAATTTTCAGCCTTGAAATCTGAGGGTATTTGTCAGAGGGGGCATCCCAAGTTTTGGCCGGCATGGTGCAATAGAAACAATTGGCCATTCGTAAATCTTGGAATTTTCCCTTCAACGGACCCCCTTCCCCCCACAGGTTACAGCCTGTTTGTTAGGATCATTCGCCTTGGAATGGATCAAAAATAAATCATAAGTTGAGGCTAAAAACATACAAGTCTTGATTAATCATTATTATGAGTGAAAATAGAAAACAAAAATAAACAATAGTTGACTCTCGTTAATACAAACACTGTTAATACAAATTCTGGCTATAACAAACAAAGCCTTGTTGCTGACTGTGCAGATTATGTACACAATGAATGGGACTGGCACACCGCTTTATAACAAACATTTTGGCTAGCTCCACCTGAGTTTGTATTAACGAGAGTTGACTGCAAATGAAATTACAAATTGTCTAGGAGTTCAAACTTTCCCTAAACCTAGCCTTGAAAGTATTCCTCCATGCTGGGTGGGTCTTGCCCAAAGAAACGTGAACACACATTGCCATATAGGCAAGTATAAGCATTTGTTAGTAGCCCCGAAACAACATACATTTTGCCGCATGCTGATAGACAGACTTTTGATTCTTCTTGAAGTCAACGAACTTGAAGAAGTTGATTATGTCACCAAACAGCCACTCAACACAGACTCTAACACTGCTCATTGACTTGTTGTATGCCTCCTGCTCTGCGGTCACATCATGTCCTCGGAGTCGACAACGTTCTCGTCCTCTCCTTTCTTTGGTGATGTATTTGGTAATAAAACACAGCACCAGCAATCCACTCACCGGACGGACCTTCACGAAAGGCCTTTGTAATAAATAGTTGGTCAATACCTCCTCCGAATCGGCGTCTACCATGACCCAAGAAACCACCTCCTAGTATTCGTTGAGGGTGCCATACGACCCCATGACTCCACCGAGAAGTTTCACTTTTTCCAAGGTACGAGTATGGTCCGAGCGCCAATACCTTCCAAATGTGCCCTTCAACAAGCCGTACAAGTATGGACACTGCTCCTTGTATTCAGCTATCAGTGTATCCGCCATGAAGTACTCAGACACGGCTACTCCACGATTCCCATGTTGAAAGGAGTATGAGCCAAAGGACATACTGGGTTCAGACAGATCCAACCCAACACTTTCATCAAGCGTCGATCCCCTCCTTGCATCTGACCAAATTTTTTGCAGCAACAAAAGATATTGGTGATGAGCTCACTTGTACCTCAGCTGAAGAAGTTCCTTGACCTCGTTTGTGATGTCAGCAGGGCTACATCCAGACCTTCGCATCTGATCAACCAGACTCCGGCACACGGTTTTGCGGTATGTTATGTAAGCTGGGAGGATGTTCTGGGTGTGTGCTGGAAGAAGAGGCAACTACAGAGGACTGCTGGCATACCAGGGGGAGCACTTGCATCTTTTTCAGCTTAGGAGACTGGCTACAATGTAATATTGCCCGGTGTTTGGCATTGCAGTGTTTCCACCTCCAACCACAACACAAGGCTAGCCACTCCTTTCTTCTGTGCAACACCGGAGCAGTTTTGCGTAATGCAAGGCAACCCCCTAGGACCAACAATACCCTTGAACATGGTGACTGGAGCCCAATGAACATAGGATGGATCCAAAAGTACTCTGGGCTTGGCAATCTTGGCAATGACATAGCTATGCGTGGCTGCAGTTCACCAGGAGGTGGGGTTCTCCACAGCAGCTCACCCTCCCATCTGGCTGGCTGATTATACTGTGTCGCGCCAGGGAAAGGGCCTAACTTGTGAAGCTCTTTCCTCATCCACTTTTCCTGGGCAGGGCACACAACATTCTGCCAAACTAGCGCTGTGGTGTCACTGGGAGCAGGCGGCTTGGGAATGACAGTGGAGGCCTCCCTAATTTGACAGTAGGGCCTGTTCCATTCAGAGAGCATGGTTGCAGGCTGTGAAGGAGATGCTAGATGAACTGCTCGACTCTCAGGAGGAGATGCTAGATGAACTGCTCGACTCTCAGGAGGAGATGCTAGATGAACTGCTCGACTCTCAGGAGGAGATGCTAGATGAACTGCTCGACTCTCAGGAGGAGATGCTAGATGAACTGCTCGACTCTCAGGAGGAGATGCTAGATGAACTGCTCGACTCTCAGGAGGAGATGCTAGATGAACTGCTCGACTCTCAGGAGGAGATGCTAGATGAACTGCTCGACTCTCAGGAGGAGATGCTGGTGGTGTTGTGGGAATTTGAGACCACTGGACTTTTTGGACATATTCCCTAATCTGGAGCATTGCTCTGCTTGCTTGCACATCGTTCTTCTTTAAAAGCCACTTTACGTAGCTGATGTGCTCCTTGTCTTTGGACATTGCAACATGCTTGTACATGTATGTCTCAGTCCTGTGTTTGCCGAATCCAATTCTTTGCAAGCCCTCGTCTCCAGTTTTCTTGGCAGCATCTCTAGCGCTCATGTTATCTTTAGCTTCAGTCTTAAGTTCCACAACTTGCTGAAATGCTGCCAAGTAGACGATCAACGATGATAAATTGTCTGCTGCAGCGCGGGAATCCTTAACAGCACCAGCAAAACCTTCTTTTTCGTGGTCACTCCACAGTTACACACAGTACCTAGGATCATTCTCTAACAGCCATAGAAAAGTTTTATTCAAATACTGGCCAAACTGAAGGTGGTACTGGCCTTTTACTGTTAACTCATGATTGACATCTCCACCAAGTGAAAGAACATTTTTGTTTGCTTTTGTGATAACTGAAGACTGGGGCAAGGGCTGGTAGGATGTTTGTCCCAACCGCTTGGCGTGTTTGTATGTCTCTTTCACTTGATTTGCAGCCTGGGAGCACTTCAAACTGACATCTCCATTTATCTTCAGAGGTAAGGCAGGCATTAACTGCTTAGGGGGACTCATCCTGCAAGTACAACTTGGCTTGAAGACATGAGGAGACAGACAAACACCCATGAAATACAGCAATCCAAGTATCAGTCCTGTACCAAAGGGGGGAAAAACAATGTGTGTCTTTATTTTCATTTAGTTTCATCCAGAATATGTAATTTTAAAACACTCCAGAAAATATGTCAATCATGCAACTGCAATTTAGTGTCTCATTTTAACCATCAGGCAAAAATATATCCTCTTCGCAGGTAATGTCCAGTTGGATGACTTCACCAATTTCAAAAGGGTATACGTGTAACTCCAAATCAGTCAATTAATTAGGGAAAATTAATCAACTGCAAACCTCCCACCGTAATTGTGGTTTGATTACAACATCCTTTACCAACACCAGAGAGAGAGAGGGCAATGTCCAAACATAGATTATAATGAAAAATTTTATTTTTATTATGGTCTTTATTCGAACAATTAAATTATTATACTTAATGCCACAGTCTTTTCATTATTTTTGTTTAGGATAGGTATTATACACAAACATGTTAGTTGAGGATTTTGTTTGACCTTGAGCTTTTTTCCACAACAATATACATGTTCATTGATTAATTGAACTGGTTCAAGTGAAAAGAGGAAAAGAAAACTGATTGTATGAACTAAATTTAATTGGACAAACTGGCATTGAGGTCATTCCAATGCATTAATTCTGTTTAGTTCTTGCTCAAACCCGATTGCTGGCATGGCATCACTCCCAGTTGCAAATATCAAAATGTCTTCGAATTTGAGTGTGGACAACTCATCTAACAAAATATGGATATGAATGGATTAAACTTTCTTAACTGTTAGTATCAATAAATATAACAGGAGTAGTTATTCACAAAAATTCAGATAAAGATATTGGAGTGGTAGGCCTATATTTGGGCCTTGTATTTAGGACGCCGAAGGTGTACGTGTACCCCTTGCAAGTTACGACTAAACAAGTGGTAGAGTTGCAGACTTGATACCAAAATAATTAAGCAACTACTGTTTACATCATCAAGCTAAATATGTATTGATGAGCCCCTTCTATTCTGTCCTAAGTACCATTCTCACTGGATGTTTCGGCCCCTGAAATATTGAAACATTCTTACTTTCTCCGTTGCTTTGATGGCATGGGTGTCTCTTCCTCATCAGCTTTTTCAAGGTCTGAGGTCATCTTAGCCAGGTCACACTTCGGTTGGCCTCCGTAGATGCTAAAAACATGTTAACATGTTTAAATAAAAATTGCGGAACTTTCAGAGATGAGATCTTTCTTCAGAGCAAAGAGAGGGGAAAGTATGCCCTGAAGGAGCATAATTAGTGCTACATGTACGTAGCTTTTCCAAATTTATTGCACACATGTATGTGCATGTATTTCATACACGTGTAGGTTACTCAAGTTTTTATCACCTATGAAAGTGTCAAGTAGTAACTTCCAGGCGGTATTTTGTTGGGAGTGAAGGGTTTGGAAACACATTGGAAACAATATTAATAATTAAAGCACTCTATCATTCTAAAAACTTTAATTGTCATTGATATCGTCAGTGTTATACCCCATGCACATCATTGCAAGAAACTTGTGCTGCTTTGTGTGTTGATTTGACTACTGACTTGAGATCATAATGTTTAACATATGACTTTCATATGTGTCAGTCTTGATTTTATTATTGAAATTTAAGTTGTTGTAGGTTGTAGGATCCGTCTATCTACAACCTGGCACAGGTGCAGGTACATGCCTGCTGAGTGGAGTTCCCGGTCACTGCAGGTGTCGGTGGGGCAGGTGAGCCTCAATGCCCACAACCTCCGTGGCATCCAAAGGAGCAGCTGGTTTCTTAGGAGCTGCGTAGCCCTTGGTGGCAGACCATGGATGAGGCTTGGCTGGGGAGGGTACAAGCGGTTGACTTAGCTGTAGTCCACTTGAGCTTTTCCCTTCTTAGATAGCCTGAAGAGTGCCTGTGATACCCTTTGATGGTCAACCTCTGGTAGACTCTGCTTCCACCCATCATTGAGAAGAAACTCTGAAATTATTGAAACAGTATTAAATTATGAAATATGCATCTTGGTTCAATGTTCACACGTGTTGCTCAACTACATCTTCAAGTTGACATCAGTGACATATAGCTTGTTCTTTCAGTAGCCCTGCAAACTTACACTTTCAGCAATTGCACATTTAAATTAAAAGTCATGGTACTGAGCTTTTGCAGTCTTTGAGATAGAAGGGCCTCTGTCTCTTGATGCCTGACTGTCTCCTGTGATAACATGTACATCAATGGATGAAGGAATATAATACAAAACTAGAAATGTGTTTGTGGACAAACACAAGCTGTTTCGGATATTTGAAATACTCTGTGCACGTGATGAACACTTGATGAAGTCACTTCGAATGTCATCTGCCAAGTGAAAAGTCAATCAGACATATAGTGCCAAAGTATGATTTGAAGAAAAACGTGTACAAACCCTATGGGGAAAAAATCCATCTTTAATTTGAAGTAACCTTACACCTGATGATGTCACGATCACAATTTTTTTCTAGGACCATCTGTGGGTGGTAGACTAAGTGTGTACCAAGTCTAACGTCGATCAGATTTACGAAAGTGCCAAAGTAGAATGTTTTAAAACGTGTACAAACCCTATGGGGAAAAATGCATCTTTAATGTGACGTAACCCAACCCCTGATGACGTCACGATCACAAATTTCTTCTAGGACCATCTGTGGGTGGTAGTCTAAGTGTGTACCAGGTCTGACGTCGATCGGATTTACAAAAGTGCCAAAGTGGAGTG